>PVLD010011137.1:0-49038 GCA_004027595.1 Dinomys branickii
TAAAAAAAAAAAAAAAAAAGAATGAGTTGGAATTTGTATTTTTATTCAACCTATGCCTGAATAAAACCATTCCTGACACTGCTTGAGCCCTTTCTTACGCAAAGCTTGGATTTTTGCTTTTCCTTCAATCATTCAACATGCTCCTCTTGGAGCCAGTACATTTTGTTTGGCCTCACTTAGCCAGAATCAGCTTCCATTATTTACAATCAATGAGCCCTAACTAGTACAAGTACTGACTTCCCCAGCCCCAGAGTCTAAGAGGGTAGAGGCTGTGTTACCACGCATAAGGTGTAAGGAAGGCATTCACAAGTGAAATGGCATGATGAATTGTGTTTTCCAAAAGTGACTACAAAAATATCTACTGTCTCACATCCTTTTCTAGACCTTGCCATGTCCCCATTGAACAGGAGGGTCAACATCCTGTTCAAAACTTGGCAGACCTTTGTGACTACTTTGAGCCATGGAATATGATAGAAGTAACATTTATGACACCCTCCCCAGATTTCATCACAAAGCTGCACACACTCTGCCTTGCTCTCCTGGGATGCTTGCTGCTGAAATACAGTCACCAGCCTGTGTGCCATTCCAAACAAGCCGTGCAGAGAGGCCAGTGGCTCAGCTGACAGCCAGCATCAGCCTTCAGACATGAGTGAAGGGCATCTGCAGATGATTCTAGCCCAAATCCATCAAGTGAAAACCGCCTCCCGACCACCTGTCTTCAAGCCCTCCTGGCTGAGGCCTAGACTTCAGGGTGCAGAAAGATACCATTCCTATTGGCCTTGTCTAAATCCCTGACCCAGAAATCTGTAAACCTAATGAAAGGGCTGTGCTCACTACTCAGTTACGGAGCAATAGCAGCTAGAACTGATGACTTTTTGGAAGAGAACATCTTTAGAGTCATGTACAACCTGAAACTTTTATGGGAGTAATCCATCGCCCCATCCCCAGAAATACGTCAGGACAGAGGTTCTCACTACTGACATCTCCATTCTGGGACAGAAGCACCACAGAGGTCAGAGTCTGAGTGAGATCTGAAGTCCAAGCTCTGAAAAACTAAGTCCAGGTGCTCCGCCGATAACCCATTGGCAAGGGAAAAATTTCAACAGAGAAAAGGGACCTGCTGGAGAGGAAGACCATTTACAAACTAGAACAAGAGGGGAATCATAAAATCCTCTGAAGGGTGCGCCCTATTTATTATTCAGGGAAGGATCTTTTGTATCTAAGGAACATCAAACAAAGCAGCGCAGTCTCCTTTATGGGCCAGACAGAGACAGAGCGGTGGAATAAGCAGTGTGTGTGAGAGATGGTAGCATCAGGGAGTTATCTAGAGAAAAACAAAATGTCCTGAGCCAGCTGAGCATTTCATTACTTTAGGCCTTTGTTAAAAGTAATGTTCTGTTCTTGTCACCATTGCAATCAGGCCATCTTTGTCCTGAAATGGGAACAGGATTCATGTTGGGGACAAGGACAATCCAGACTCTGTTTTGTGCATGTATGTGTGTGTGTCCAGCCTCCTGTCTTTGTGTCCTTGTCTTTTGTGGCAGAGGACAAAATCCTGAGTCAGTCTGCCTGGATTCAAATCATGTGTGGCCTCAGGAAAGTTACTTGCCCTCTCAAGGGCTCTGTTTTCTAAACCAGGTAAAAAGAATCATAATAGTGTGTATTTTGTAGGATTTAATGACATATTAGCATAGTCCTGACATTAAAGAAATTTCAACTATCACTGAGTGCCTTTCTGGGCTTGTATGGGTATCTTCGTTAATAAAGTACCACACGACTGTGTATATCTATATTTCTGTACCTATGTGCTTATCTTTACTTCTTTCTCTACCTCGTGGACACCTAACAATTCCTCTTGCACCTATTCATTCTTGTCTGAATGATCACAGAGTTGGAAATCATTAGATTCTTATGGATGAGCTAGAAAATTATGAGCCCAACTGGTTAATGGTAGGGCTTATAAGTGAGACTAAAGTTTCTACAATCAACAACCTGAGAATCTCAATAGTTTGACAAGCTACACATTGGTTTTTTGTTCACGTTATATCCTGAAACAAGCTAGGAACCCCCCCTTTGGAAGTTCTTTTCCAAGCAGGAACTCAGGAATCCAAACTTCTTCAATCCTATAAAGCTACTATCTCTGCTGTCTAGAGGTTTGTATGAGATGTTTAACCAAGTCCTGAAAAAGATTTGCCTCATTTCCCATCCTCCACTGATCAACCAGCATTTAGTGTGACCAATAATAACACTGATGTTGCCACAAAGAATAAACTCAGAGAAGTGTTACTCTGTAACGATGCATAGTGGTTCACTGTTTGTATCACCTTGAGAAGTTTAGAAGCTTAACTAGGTTGACTCAGCAATTCTGCATCCTCTACACAAGAGTGTAGAGGACCTGCTCTAGGATGGCTGTCTACACCCTAAAGTGTAGAAGGCTCACTGTAGAGTGGCTCATCTCCTAGATGGTATAAAAGGGAAATGAGGAAGGATGATCTCCTCTTTAGAGGAGATCCAATCTTCACCTGCAGCTTGGAGGTCATCTCCTGGCTTCTAATGCAGGGTCTTTGGCTTCTGCTTTGGATACTTCAGCCTTCCAATTTAGACTCTTCTTCAGCCTTCTGATACGGACTTGCACAAAACACTACAATAAGCTCCAGATCTTGTACTGAATCATTCAGCTTCCAGTGTGCAGACACCTTTTGCATGCTTCCACACCCAACTCTGTGGCTGACCATTGTAAACCGATCTGGTTAATTCTTATATATTTATATATCTTGTGTTATATCTGTTTCTCTAGTAAACCCTGACTGATACATGAGGCAAAGAATATCGAGACTAAGATTCAGTGGGTTGCTATTCCTGAGGCTGAGGGTAGCTCTAAAGATCCTCTTCACAATCCACATCCTCCTTTCCATGCCATCCTACTCTAAGCCATTCTCTGACCAGAGTGACTACAATATCTACCTATTGCTTTCTTTGCCCTCACTTCTTCCCCCTCTTCCAGTCCTGCACAATGAGCTAAGTTGACAGAAATGAAAAGCCCAAACCCACCCCTTTTACATACAATAGTTCCCCATTGCTTGTAGAAATAGTCAAATCCTCATTTAAAGAAAATGATCCTTGATCTTAGAAGGCCTTCCCTGTACTGCAGCCTCCACCTTCAATCTCACCCCTCTCTACTCTTTTCTTTGAACTCTGCACTCCAGTCAGGCCTTCCAGCAGTTCCTTGTTTCCTTTTGCTGTTCTCACCTCTCAGCCACGTAAGCTGTTGTTTCTGCCTGGAACACCCGGCCATCTACTTTCAGCTTTCCAGCTCTCTAATTTCTCCTATCCATCAAGTCTCTACTTGAAATTTCCTCCGCACCTCTAGGCTAGATAAGGTTCCTGCCTCCTTCTTCCCATAACCTTTTATCTTAACCCTCATCCCTTCTCAGTATTGAGCTATCTGGAGTCCTCATTTAACTTCAGACTCCAGGAGAGCAGGTTCGGGTCCACAGCCCACTCACTGCTGTCTCTTCAGCAGCACCACATGGCTTGCCACAGAGCACACACGGTCACCCTTTCTCTAGAAGTGGACTGGGAACATTTGGAAAAAAAATTTCTGACTGAGTTAGGCTTTCTCTGTCATTGTTATTCCTTAAACATTCTTCTTGTCCTCCCTCCCTAAAAGATACAGTACAACAACTATCTACGCAGCATTTAGGTTGTCTTGGGTATTACAAAGTCATGTAGAGCGTACGGAAGGCGCATGAGAGGAGCTGTGGGTTATCTGTAAGTCCTGTACTGTTTTATTTTAAAGATTTCAACATCCATGGGTTCTGGGGTCTTTGGGAGGTCCTGGAACCAGTGCCCCAGAGACACCAAGTTGTAGTTGTACTTGGTGAGTTAATGACTCACTCTTAGAGCATTCAGTGATAATTTTATTGTGCCCACTTACTTCTAAGATTTGATAAAGCTCCTCAAAGCTGCCTGTGTATTTTGGTGCCTGAATCATGGCTGAACACAAGAGAAAAATGAGCAATTGACTCATACTGGGGGGAAAGAAAACCAGTAACTTTTCATCTTCATCTATCAGCTTTGACAGCATTTGAAATAAATCAGTGTGACCTGGAAATCAGGCAGAGATAATGGTCAGGATCCAGATGCAGTGGTGAGTTGAGTGGTGGGATCCATTTCAGGCCCTGAAATTGTCAAAGGCATCCCTGTAGAGACACAGTTTTCATTAAACAGACCCTAGGGAGAGTCAGGCATTTGCTTCTGAGATTCCACCCTCTGTGGTAGTTAATTAGTCATAGCTAATAGTAATTGGCTTTTCTCCTCAGGATAATATTATCAGAGACCTACACCAACACAGACTGCCTAGAGCCAGCAGCAGATCTGAGCTCCTGGGGCCTTTCCTGAGCTCCAGGGAGAGTCCAGGTGGGAAAGAGGCCAAAGAGTGTGTTTCTTCAGATCACAGAGGGAGGAGAGGTTGGGATTTCACAGCACATTTTCCTGAATATGAAGGGAAAGAAAGTCAAACAAAGCAATGGTCTGGTGACAGATGGTGAGCCAGATCAGTTGGGAACATCTCTTTTGGGTTTGAAAGGAAAAACAGCAGAGATGCCTATGTCGAGGGTGCCACTGACTCTCACTTGCCTGGAATGTCTTTATTTTCTAGTCTAAAAGGCTTTAGCCAAAGAAAAATCAAATCCAAAGAGCCGTCTTGTACCTTTCATCTGAACCAGCATGAACGTGTCTGAGAAAGCACAGGAATAAAAGCTAACCGGAGTCTTGCCGTCACCATTCAGCACCAACAGCAGGGAGCTGGGAGTTGAGGACAGAGGCACTGATTTCCACAAAGGTCACTGCAGAGATGGGCCATCAGTTATGGCCTAGGCAGAGGATGTCAGACTTCTCACAGGAGGCCAGGTCATGGAAACTTGGTGGCCAGACATGACCCTTATCACAAAAGCTACCAGAGGACAACCAGACTGTCTCTGCTTGTGAAAGGATTTCCCAAACCCTGGCCACATAGAGATCACCTAGTATCTGTTGACACAGTGCACATCCTCATAGGAAGCAGGGGAGAAGAGAAAGCTTTACTTCTGTAGTCGTCCACGGAAAACATACAATGGATGCAGGATTAAGCAGCATTCTATAAAATGACTGATTGGTGCTATTTAGAAAGATCATGAAAGATTAAAAAAGACAGAGAGATTTGGGAACTGTCACAGTTTGAAGATTACATAGATAAGTCTACTAAATCCAAAGTGAAGTCCTGGGTTAGATCCTGGACCAGAAAAGGACATAAGCTTGAAACTGGCAAAATTTGAATGAATCCCATAGATCAGTCAATATTGTCAAGTCATTGCTAACTTTCTAGTTTCAATAACTGTGTTACAGTTATGTAAAATATTAGCGGAAACTCAGCAGAGGGTTTGCAATAATGCCCTGCTTGGATTTTGCTGTACTTTGGTAAGTAAATGAACCTGACTACAATTTTTTTTTTTTACTGAAGCAAATTTACTTATTTACTATCATTCCCCAAAATGAAATATCAGATCATTACCCATGAGGTAAAGTTAACAGGAAAATATAAATACAGTGATTACTACAGGCTGGCGACTGGAGGTTGGGGATTGAGAAGATGCTGTTCAAAGGTACAAAATTTCAGTTGAATAAATGAAATAAATTCAAGAAATCTATGTGGAATATCACTACAGTTAATAGCAATGAACTGTATTCTTGAAAATCACCAAAACACTTTTTGTGTTCTCACCGCACAAAGAGAAGCATGTGAGCCCATGCATATGTAATTAGCTCAGTTTAAATATTCTGCAATGTATACATATTCTAAAACTACACAGTGCATATCTATGATTTTATTTGTCAGTTAAAAGTAAATTAATTTATTTAAAATGAATATGGTAAAGTCAAGCACTGCTGTTTACTAAGAGCTCTGGGCTGGGCTGAAGACTTCTTTTTAAGAAGGGAAATTAACAGCTGTTGGAGGAGTGTTAAAATGCATCAGCCACCCAATCTGGACTTTCTAGCCAGGTGTAGTGGCCCACGCTTATAACCCCAGCACTCAGGAGACTGAGGCAAGAGGATTTCCATGATTTTAAGGCCAGCCTGGGCTACACAGTAAGTTCAAGGATGGCCTGAACTATAGAGCAAGACCCTGTCTCAAAAACAAAATGAAACTAACCTGGACCCTCCCCCTGATGGAATCAGAGGAGCAAAGAGATTTGAAAAAGTGAATCATATTTTCACTGTATGATTCAATGTCAGTATCTTCTCTGTGAACCTTGTAAAAATAGCCTCTGACACCTCTAAAATCACAGCACATTGTGGAAAACACTGCCTTATGTTTTCCAGATTATTTTCTTCATTAGGGTGCAGCATACAGTGTTTACGCACTTTGTGGGGGGCTGATGCACGTACACAACAGCTCCCGCTTCTTTTGTCCATCCCCTTTGTCCCCCCATCTCTCGATCCCCTTCCTCTCTGAGACAGCTGCGTCCCCCATGTCCTATTATCTGTCTTTTATTTTGCTCTTTATTTATACTTTTGGCTTCTCTCATAAGAGAAATCATGCAATATTCAAGCTTGTGAGTCTGACTTATTTCACTTAAATTATGGTCTCAGAATGCATCTATTTTCCTAAAAATAATGCAAGTCTTTACTTATGGTACAGAGGTACAGCATTGTGTGTAAATACCAGATTTTCTTTATCCAACATTGCTTTTTGGAAACTTCAAACTACATGGCTGAAGAATAAGTCAGAAGGGTGAAGAGCTGTCCTTGAAGTGTTATCCCTGGTGTGGAGAAACAGCAAGTGTCATAGAGTGACAACAGGATTGTAAATTAGTTCAACTTCTTTGATCTTATCTTTCATTGTTATTTCTCCTACAAATATACCTGTGAATCATTATGGTATTGTTGGTAAAATGAAAAGACAGAAATAACCTAACCTAAATTTCCATTAATGAGAAAAATATACATGGGAATATTATATAGCCATTAAAAAGAATTAGTTCTGGGTGTGGTAGTGCCTATCTGTAATTCCAGCACTCTGTGAAATCAGGAAAATCACAATTTTCAGCCCAGCCTGGGCAACTTAACCACTTGGTAACATCCTATGTCACAGTGAAACATTAAAAAATGGCTAGATATGTAGGTCATTGCAAAGGCCCTGTGTTCAATACCAAGTGCCAGGAAAAAAATCTACAACATGTACATGTACCAATAGAGAACAATTTCCAACACATTATTTTTTCCAACACATATGAAATAAAGTGCATCAGTGTCTATAGTATGCTCACAACTTTTTAAAATATAAATATGTACATTGTATTCATCAGCTATTGCTACATAACAAAGAGCCCCAAACTCAGTGATATATAAAATTAAGCATTTATTGTCAGGCTCAAAGTTATACAGTCAGTGGGGACAGTTCTACTTCTTTAGAGTAGGCCCCCATAAACAGGCTGGAGCAACTTCGATCCACATCTCCTATTTTCCTGAGAGCAGCCTTCTGTCTACCTGGGGCATGTTCCTCTTGTAGAGAGCATTCAAGTCTCCATCAAATAAGTACTGTTCAAATTTGTGTTCATGTCACATCTATTATCATCCCACTAGCTAGAGCAAGACAGGACCAAACACAATGTCAATGGGAAACATATTCCTGCAAGGAGAAAAGGAGTGAATATTTGCTGAACAAATATTTCTAAAAATCATCCATATATAATGTACATCATCCTATATACTTTGTGTCAAATTTCATGTATATGCATTAGACATATAAAGAATCTCTGAGAAAGTACAGGCAAGAAATTAATAATGAGTTCTATTATGAAAGAAGTGGAGGACTTGAGACAAAATGGAGGAAACATTGTCACCATCTGCAGTGTTGGGATTTTGTAGAATTTGTATGTATAAGTCTTACAAAAAAAATCAAAAACCATCTTCATATCTCCAAATCCCATCCACACCCACTGTCTTACTTGATGCTCACATCAGGATGGGACATGAGGCATGCAGGGAGCGGGTGATGATACATTACATACGAGAAGCAAAGTAAGATTCAGCCAGACCAGGTGACATTACCGAGGCCTCAGCTAAAAGAGCCAATCCAGAAATTGAACAAGGTCTGTCTCGTGTCTTGGACCAAAAGTATCCTACCATGCCAGGTAGCTTGCAGTAATCCACCAGCTCTAGCCAGTGAAGGATCCCTGTGGATAAGCACAGGCATAAAACATACACACCATGGGAAGAAACTGCACACAGCCCATCAGAGCTCACTCTGTCCAACCTGGTCATTTTACAGGTGGACAAAGACAAACTAGAATCACAAAGTAGGGCTCCCGTCTCTCTGGATGTCCATTTTCTAGTGCTTCCGAGGTCCTATTGTCCAGGGTGGTGAGTGTCATAGGTTCTTGGTCTTCTAAATGAAGAATTGATCAGGATACACAGAAGTAGAAGTGAGAACACATATTTCTTAGTCAGGATGCACTCCTCAGGGTAGGAGTGGGCCAGAAGAAAGAGCTCATGGCCCCAAACAAGCCAGATGTCAGAGCCTATATGAGGCTTTTACAGGGACAGAGTAGCTATTGGGACTCATACCGCAATTCACTCCAATCAGGGATGAGTCTCCTTTCTTTTGGAGGGGGAAGTTTTTGTCCCTATATGGACTTTTGAAGAACTATCCCTGCACGCAAAGCCTGCAGGGGTGGGGGGCAGGGAGTCAAATCACAGTGTAAATTAGATTATAATTAATTATAATTGAGTTGGAGTCGTTTTGTTTAAGATACCCTATAGTGAATACAAGGTTTAATTGTTAGAAATAGGTTCGTTTTATGGTTGCTAAAGGGCTTATCTTGGGACTCCAGAACCTTATGGCACATGCACGCTTTTGTCTTTCCAAGCTGTTGTCTAGAGGTCAGAACTAGGCCCTCTCTGAGGCTTTGGGAGAGCCAGCTTCCTCTCTTTTCATCTGGCCTTCAAGTCTCCTCCTTCTAGAAATTTCTTCTCTCTACCTCCTGCCTTTATCCCTTTGCACCCACCTCAGAGGGTTATCTGTTGCTCAAAGACCATGGGTATGAAAGTGTTTCCCAGCCTGGGAGCAGGAGGCATGATTGTGGGGACTGGCCTGCTCAGGTTCATTCCCTAAAGAAGGGCTGGGAGGCGTTAGCCTTGGTCCTTTATCTGGCCCAGGAATTATATAAACTGATTAGAGCTGGAGTAGCTAAGTTCTCAGGGAATGAAAGCAAACTGCTCTCTGGAAAAGCCAAGAGATCTGAGCCACTCAGGCAGAGAGCAGGCTGCTCCAGGAGAGCACATGTTAGTTTTGTGCAGCGGACATGCCAGAGAATTATTCTGTGGCAGATCTCATGCCTGAACTGGGAATAGGTTTATGTGAGTTACTTTGCAGCTCAACCCGTAAATAATTCCCTTACCAGAGCTCTGTCCCTTGGGGAGGGACCAGGATGCCTGCAGTAATGAGGCCCTCCTCCTCCCTTACCCCAATACAGATGATTTTACTGGTGAGCCTCCTTGCCCACAGCACCCTAAAATGACCACATCCCCACTTGCCTGACTGCTCACCTCTCTTCTGTTAGCCTCAGCCCCCATGCTCAGGCAGAAGGCAGCAAAGGAGTGGGTGGGAGGAAGTAAAAGGCGGTGCCAGGTGCCCATGAGCTCGCAGAAGTGAGTGCAGTCCTCAGGGTCCTGCGAGGCCTTTCTCAGGTTTGCGTCACCTGGAAATGTCTGTGAGCTGTACTGTACTGAAAGGGCCTACGATGACTAATGTCGCCCAGTGAGCTCAAGGAACAAAAGAATGCTAATTATTTTGTGGAAGGTGAGACAAGTGGAGAATTTAAACAGGAGGCCTGATGAAGCAGATGGTGGGAAGTCTGAAGATTCAGGCAGCCCTGGCCGTCTTGCTCAGGTTGGAGGGGGTTACTACAGGCCCTGGACTTACAAGAATGCCCTCTCCTCAGCTACGTGCAGGCCTCTCAGTTCCGGGAACCCACTTGCTTTGCCCCTAGCCAAAGTGGGGCTGAGGAGCTTCCTTTGTGTGATGAGGAGTCCTGGAAGCTGCCATGGAGGCAAGCAGGGGCCAGCAGCTCCACAGGGAGCTCTGTAGTTGACACGTCAGGGCTGTGGGAATAAGGCGCTTCCTGCCTCTTTTAAGCTCATTCCCAGCAAAAGGAGCACAGCTGTATTTGGTTTTCTGAGATGGACTGAAAAGGGCTTAAAAGCAGAGGAGGAGCAGGCTCAGCTTTCTGCCTCCTTTGCCCCATCCTGGCCAGTACCTGGGTTACTTCCCCTGCTGGGAACTCTCCTCCCAGCCTTGCAGAGGTGTGATCTGGGCGCCCTACCCACCAGCCCCTCAGGCAACTACACATTCCAGCTCCTTTCCTCAGGGCTCCTGTGTAGCTCGTTTCTTCCCTCTCTGACCACCCCCATTGACCTTCATGACCACGTAATTCAGCTGTCAGCTCTCCCCAGAGGCCTCCCTGATAACACCCCGCCCAAGCTGGGGTCACCCAGCCCCTATTTTGTTACAAACTCTCCTCACTGCCCAGAAGTACAAAGTCACTTTGAGTATCTCAAGGTCAGGGACCCGGCCCAGTTCACTCTAAATGTCCCCTGGAGCCAGTGCTTAGAGAAAACTTGCCAGAGGAACTTGAGTTAGCATCTCAAGGGTGGGATGGGAACGAGCCTGTGTCCAGATGGGCCCGGCACCCTTCAGTGTCCGCAGAGATCTGGGGCCTGTAAGGAGGAGCAGAAGGCAGGGAATAACTCTTCACTGCCCTCATGCTTCTATCCACTCGTTATGCTTAGCCCTCTACAAAAACAACAAAGGAGGCTCCACTAGAAGAACCCCCTATAACGTGGGTCCTGTATCCCCCACCCTGAAGGGGGAGATCAGACACAGAGAAGGGAAGAGACAGCCGGGGGCAGAGCCAGGCCGGAGTCAAGTCTTTGGTTGCCCAGTGCTATGTCCTTTCACCCACATCACATGACAAAGCGACAGTAATCGTAGCACAGCCATGGGTATCAGGGCTGACTGGGTGCCAGGAGCTATTGTAAGTACTGTACATGCATTAACACATTTAATCTCCTCAAAAACCCTGGGAGCCTAGGAACTATTGCCACAAGCATTTTTAAAATAAGGAAACTGAGGCTCAGCGTGGTTAAGTCATTTCCCCAAGGCCACACCTCAAGTAAGAAGTAGAGCTTAGATGCCAACTTAAATTGCATTATGGCCATGTAATGAATTGGAAATACTGCTTCTCTTGCTCTGACAGCACAATTCCAGTGTATTCAGCTCTTTCCATGGGATCCTTACTTAAAAGGGGGTAACTCCAGTACAGAAGAGGATGCCCAAGGCAGGAATCTACTTTCAGGGGAAAGAAGAAGCACAGATCAGATATATTTCCAGAAGAGTGCCCACTTAGCCATCTATGTAGGATAAGTGTGTATGTTGAAATCTGCCATATCCATTTTTTGCCATCACTAATTTATTGAAACATCTTGGATTTTCCCCACAAGTTGTACTAACCAGTTCAGAGAAGCCACAGCAGACATTGGAAGGAAGAATATCTGAGTTATGGCGTCTGTGCTTTTCTTGGTAGCTGTGTGACCCTGGACAACATCTTAAACCACTCTGAGGCTCTGACTGGTTACCCAGCAGTGTAATGAGGTTGAGCACCTCCACCCTTAGGGCACTGTGATAGCCGCTGGGAAATGGGAGGTTAGCAGAATGTAGGACTCGCCCTGCTGCCAGGGTAGCAGTAGAGGGAGACGAGGACAAGAGCTATCCCCACGCCTGGGAAAATTGCAGACACGAAGACACGTGTGCTTGGTCTGCAAAGGAGGGACATGCAGACTAGAGAATCCTGAGCGGAGACTTGGGAGACAAGTGTGAGTTCCCCTGGGCGGAAGGGGCGTGCAGGTGGGCAGAGCGTCTGGGATAAGGCAGACAGGAAAATGCATGTGTGGAGACGCCAAGTTGTTCTGTGGCAGGGCAGGTGTGAGGGGTGACAGGTAGGACAAAGGCTTTGTAGGTGGCTGGACAGGTCCTTAGGAGTGTCCACCCAGGAGCTGCAAGCTCAGGTGCTGTGGCAGGTGATAGAAGCGCAAAACGCCTGGTGTGGCAGGGTAGCGAGGCGTGGAACATGCAGCCCTTAGAGGGTAGGTTCTGCCTAAATGTACCCAAGTTTTGGATGCCCATGAAACATGTCTGAAACTTGAACTTAAGCTTACAACTCCTACTCTGTCTGCAGTCACTGTCACAAGGACAGGTTGGGCCCCCGTAACTGCTGCCTATCACCACGCTTGTCAACCATAGCTCCTCAGCCTTCCCCCTCCTCTGGGCAACATGAGGTCACAGCTTTAGGCTCCAGAACTCTTCCCTAGTCCCTTCCTGCTGTCCCTCTCTGTAAGTCTGCCTTCCTGCTGTGATCCTAGTCTCTGCACAATGCCCTACTCTGCCCACCCTCTGCTGGTGCTACTGAGCCATGTCTGCTGCCCACCTCTCCGCTGCCCCCGTAGCGATCCCCTTGCTGCCCCTCTGTGCTGGCTTCGCCCTCCTCTCGGCAGAGCCTCTGGACACACACTCCCTGTACAGGGACCTTCATGAAACAAGATGGGCCCCACAGCTGGGTTGTTTGGCCCTCAGGAATTAGAGCTCTTTCTCTCACTCTCTTTCTGACAATAGCATCTTTTCCAGAGTGCACACAAGTTGCCATGGTGACTGGGTCAACAAGTGAAGGGGCTGGGGGGGGCTTCTGAGCAGCAGTCATCACACTGGCTCCCTAGGCCCTCCTGCAGGGCACGTTGGTTAGGTTTCTCTTCTCCTGGACCCCTTGCCCTTGGGGGAGGATGTGGGCGCCCCAAGGCGAGTCAGTAAAGATATCCATACACGTCTGTATGCCAGTCAAGGACAGTCTGCGGGCCTCCTGCAGATCAAAGGAGGGAAACTAATGAGAAACAGAGGGAGAGAGGTCTCACCTCCACCCATCGAGATATTTAATCTCAGCTCTAGCCTGGCTGAAAACTCTGCTACATGTTTACAACCATAAAAAATGACACCAGACTTATGAAAAATGGAGAAAGGTGTTTAACTCTCGCCAAATGGCCTCCTTAGAGAGAAAAAACTGTTTTAAACTTTTCACAGGGTCTTTTCTTGTTGCCCTGGCTTCCAAAAATATGCAGTGATTAGAAAAAGATGGAAAGATAAAAATACAGATTAAACATTTGAAATTGATGTGACGAATATAGTTAAATGTGTTGCTTTTTGTTAACTTGACACTGTATTATAGCATTTTCTGATTTCATTAGCATTATATACATTATTTTTAAATGATTCATAATAAATTACCAAATGGATATACAGCAATCTACCATTGTACCATAATGGTAGACTCTAAAACTGGATCTAATTTGAGGCTGTAATATACATCTTTGTCTCTATCGCTGATCATTTTCTTAGGAAATAGTTCTAGAAATGGAATTCCAAAGACAAAGAGTATAACTATTTAAAGCTTTGATAGATACTTACCAAATGTCCTCTAAAAAATTATGCTTTTATCACCTATGAGTGAGAATTCTGTCTTATTGCACCCCGTATACTATTTCATTTTTTAAAAAATTATGTATCTCCCGATATGAAACTGCAAGTTTTGGATTTGCAGTTAACATAAATCGAGAAGCTCTGATTTTAAGTGTGATTTAAATGAAAAATTGTTCGTTGCCTAGCTCTGGCCTTGAGGACAAACAGACCTCATGTCCGATGTGCTGGTCCCTTCAGCGGCAGTCCCTGCCAGTAATGAGTTGGGGGACCCATAGCCTTTACCCCCTGCTCTCCCCTACTCCCCCACTGCTGCCTGGGAGGGGACTAAATGGCTCTGTTGGCTGCCCTTGTTCCCAGATCCCTCTTCCTAGCAGAATAAGGGGGCCATTTGTCATTCTGCCACAGAGCTCAGCCCTGCCAGACATCTCATTCCACCTCCCCTCCAAGGACATGGATCAGAAGGACAGGCTGAGTTCTTGGGCTTCATGAAGCAGTAGAAAGAGAACCTAAAGGAGAAGTGGGAGACCCAGCATCTAACTTACTGTGTGGCCTTTCACTAGCTATTAAGTCTCTCTAGCTTGGGCGACTGCAGCTGGATTTTACAACTAAGACCCCCCACCTACCACCATCTTTCTGACTCCCAAATAAGGAAATAGCCACCTTGCTCTTACTGAGGGCCAGGCTCTGGCCGGCTTGTCTGAGCCATAAAAGAAGAGCTGGAATTATATTCTGGCCAGTTAGAGGTCAGCAGTGCAGTGTGCGGTGTAGCTGAGATAGGAGATGATAATAAGAATCAGGGAAGCTCTGAGACCACGCCTCGTGTCCCACTGAAGGAAAGGCAGGTCTGGGGGAAATCAGCATGTGGAACAGGGCAACAAAAGAGGAAAAGCTGGAAGGCAGAGGAGACTGGTAGTACTGCCTAACCCGCAGGGATCTGAGCTGCAGCCTGCTGTGGTGAGCTGCGGCTCCCTGCAGCCGTCAGAAAGGCCCATCTCCATGGGCTGGAGGTTAGGACAAAGTCCCACTGCTGTCTTTTCCATGGAAACCTGTGTTTCCGGATGGTCAGATCCTGCTGGTTCTTCAGAAAACAAAAATCAGGGAAAAGGTTCGCAGGGTGGGGGTGGAGGGGCAGTCTGCAAAGAGAAGAAATAAGAACAGTTGGTTTCAGAAACTCCTGGAAGGAGAAAGAGAGCTTTTGTTCTCTGTCTTTCTCCTCCTAGTCCTGGGTTTAAATGAAAGTGGCTGATGGATCACCTGGTCTCTCTTTAAACAGAAGACAAACAAGTTACTCTGGAGTTGCGGGTAGGTGTGTCCCCACCATCTTTGCACTGAATGAAAAATGCAATTCTATTTATTTCATTGCTTTTCGAATCTGACTAGGGATTTGATTTTTGTTGTAGTAAATTGCTGCTTGCAAAAGCCTCGGGTGCCAATGCAATTCCTGGAAATGAGGGATAAGATTGCATGCAGAAGACTCAAAAATAACTGGGCGCTCCTCCCAGAGATTTGGGTCTTGGTGAGGAAGAAAATGTCCCCAGATCTGGTCTGTGATTCTGGGCTGGCCTAGGGCTGGCAGTGGGATTGGAGACCACTATCCCTGTCCCACTGCAAGAGCACAGGCACAAGGAGCTTGAAGTTACAGTTAAGGTGTAATCCCGGGGCTGCTCTGTGGACATTTGAGGTGGAGTTAGCCCAGAATCACTAGAATCCAGGAAGCCGGACATCAGTGGAATGTTACAGACTTGCACACTTGGGAGTTTAGCTGTGCTTAGGATGTGACTCTGTGCATCACTGAACGACAGACCCCTGGTCCACACTGCTGGATGTTTGTGTGTCCGTGATGCCTCCACAGGGAGGCTCCACCTTGGCCTCCACATCCTAAGACTCTTCCCTTGTTGGCTGCCCCTACGATTATTCTTCCTGTAAGGGTTAGGTGATTATTCTAAGGTTTTGCAGAGTGGGGTACAGGGGCAAGCGGAAGGGACATTTTCATACAGCTGAAGACCCAGCAACTCTGACCTTTACACTAGCCCCATAGGGCCCTCCTTTTTAAATCTCTGGCAGCATCTTCCTTACCTGTCTGTCCACACCTGAGTGTACTCACCCCTCCCCTTTATCCCAGGAGCTGGCATCTCTCTCTGTACAAATAATCAAGCTCAGACCCCATCAGCCTCAGCAGGTGTCTTGCAAATTTTGCAGCCTCAGAACTGAAGGCTGGTGGCAATGGATTTTGCTGAGAGCAAGGGGGAGAGCCTGGCTCACTGGAGTGTTTCTTCAGGCTAGGTGTTCCCAGCTCTGGCCCCTCATTTCCACAGCCCTCTCAGGAAGCTCTGTTCAGCTGTGCTGCTGAGAAAATACACCCACTGAGCCCACCAATGTTTTCTGACCTATGCCAGGCACTGAGTTAGGGGGCAGGTGTTTCTATTCTCATTAGAGATAAATGTTAAATTACATGATTATATGAATAATTAGTACTGTGTTACATGTTACAGAGGAGAACAGTGCACCATGAGAGTATATAGGCTGGGGGTGGGGCTCAGTGGTACAGCAAATGCTTAATGGGTACAGGGCTGCAGGTCCCTGGATTAGATCCCCTATGCGGGAGACACAGAGAGAGAGAGAAGGGGAGAGGGAGAGGGAAGAATGAATGGGGGGGATAAATTAGTATCCATTTAAGACCTGGAAAGTTTTCCCTGAGAAGATAAGATACTTAAACTGAAAATTGAAAGATTCAAAGAGATTGACCAGGAGAAGAGTGTTTCAGGTAGAATAATCTACATGTGCAAAGGCCCTGAGGCTGGAGGCAGGGGTGTTGTGTGTGCATGAATGTAAAAGGTTGGTACAGATGGAGAAGAGTGAGTAGGGGATCAAGTGTTGCAAAATGAGTCTGTCACAAGTGAAGAAAGGGTCACACGCACTGAACCATGGAGATCACATTAAACATGCCTGATTTCCCCCAAGGGGAAGGAAATTGCCTTGAAAAGTGTTGAGCAGAGTGATATGATCAGTTCTTACCTACATGGAATAAAAATCGTTTCCTATAAATTACAGTATTGGGCTCTACCCTGCCTTTAGAGGCCACAGGACAATAACAACACCAGCAAGTATTCACAGCACACGCCCCGTGCCAGCTGCCATTGCACTAAATTTTGAACAGCAGTCCTGGGAGTTGAGTGCTTTTGATAGCTCTGTTTTGTAGGAGAGACACAGAGCATAACTTGCCCAAGAGCTTGCAACTACTGTGCAACAGCGCTCAAAAGAGAACCCAGCTCATCAGTTTCTAGCGGCAGGGCTGGTAGCCACTGGATTTTTGCCATAGGCAGCATCTCTTTGTTAACATGGAGCTTCAGACATTTGAAGATGGCTACCCCGCCTTTTGCCAAAATGAAAAAAGAAGAGAGACGGGCCATTTAGTGAGCATCTGTTCTCATTAAGTAATCTGCCCAAGGTTCCACAGCTGGCCTGCCTCTGCAGCCCGTGTCATCTTGAATTCATCAAACCTTCTCAACTGTTTTCTAGTCAATTGTCCCACGTGTTGTACTTAGCTGTCCCCCTCACCACTGAGTCGTCAGAAGGATGATAAACATTGTTGCATCTCCTGGATGCAGTCCCTGGACAAACGGGCTGTGGCCAGCATGTTCCAGAGACCTCTGTGTGCAGTCACCAAATAGCCACCAGAAGTGTCATTTAACTCATGACACTTTCCCATCATGTTGGGGACATTTCTTGTGGTTCTCAAGGAGATGGCACACAATGTCAAGTGCCTTGCTAAAAACACACCATGCCTGGTGTTGTGGTTTAGATAAAAAAAAAAAAAAGTCTCTGAAAGCTCATGTGTTTGGAAGCAGGGGTTTCAGAAGGTGATTCGCTCACAGAGGTGCTAACTTCATCACCACTGATGAGTTCATAGCTGAATGTGCTGTCAGGCGGTGGGACCCTGTCAGGAGAAGTAAGTCACTGAAAACCTCCATATTCTGTCCCTGGCCCTGTCCTCTCCCTCTCTCTGATTCTTGGTGTTCTTGATTCCTGCCTGATATGAGCACAGAATCAAGAAGAGGGGCCAGCTTCCTGAGTAGCTTTCTTTCTCCATGCCATCTCTGTGTTAGACCCAGGTACCATGCACGAAACCTCTGAAACCAGAAGCCCCCATAAACCTCCTTGTGTGTATATGGCATTTTTTTCCCCCAGCCACGAAAAGGTGACCAACACACAGTCACAGAAGAATAGTGAGGCAGAGACAGGAGAGGCAGAGACAGAAGGTCTGAATGTAAGTCTATATTCCAGAACTTAGCTTCAGGGTCCTGGGTAAATCCCACCTCCTCCTTCTACCTCCGCATCCGTACAATGGACATACACTTCTCTGCCTATTTCACCTATGGTGAAAGAAAGTAAAAGAAATAATAGTAAAAGTAAATGTCTAGAAAACTAGGAAGTATTATCCAACAGTAAGATTATTTTATGATGTTTTCGGGCTGGAATAAAAAAATGATTCCCTTGGAAATTCTTGAGCATGATTTGCCTTGTGTTACCCCTTACTTCTCTCCTGTCTGCATCCCTGCTCGCTACTCCTCTGATCAGCTGCAAGTTGTCATCCAGCACACTCGTCTATAGTCTTGGAGATACTGTTCCCCTTGATTCTCATTTAGAACCCGGGATTCCGGGGTGGGAAGAGACCTTACAGGTGAGGTCATCTGGGCCATGCAACACACTCCCTCACTAGCCGCAGGGAAGAAACCCTGCTTCCCCTGTTGTTGTAGTTGCAGTTGTCCTATGGTCCCTGCTGAAGTCTCCATTGGGTCTGCCAGGCAAAAAAGCCACAAAGGCTCTCAACTCTGGCTGAGCTCAGAGAAGGCAAACAGCTCTGTGAGAGGCGCCAGACCAGGCCAACCCGCTGCCTGCTCCAGACAAGGGGAGTGCGGAGCTCTTGGCTCAGTCTGAGGCTGAGTACTCCAGGAGCCTGAGCAGGGGTCACCGGAGCTGTCAAGGGCCTCACCCGCCCCAGTATCAGGACGGCATGACAGAGAGCACTGATCTGGAGGTTGAGGGTCATCGTGCAGCAGGAAAACAGACACTGGTAAGGAGAGCGGGAGAGTCCCAGAACCTTTCAAGGTATCCCACTCAGAAGCCCTTCCTCATCACCCGTATGTGTCATCAGCATCTTAGAACTGCCCTTAAGCCCTTCATGCTTTTAGACCTCTTTGGTTGCTTTCTTCTTTGTTTTATCTTTTTTTTTTTTAATGTTGTACTGGGAATTGAATTCAGAGCCTTTGAGCTGAGTTTCAACTGCAGTCCTTTTTGTATTTTTTTTTTCTTTTTGAGACTGAGTCTTCCTAAGTCGTGAAGTTGCCTAGGCTGGGCTTGAATTTGCCAGTTCATCCTGCTCAGCCTTTCAAAGTGCTGGGATTATGCGTGAATGGCACTGCAACTGGCTTACCTCTTCTTTTTTGAGCCAAGCCTTTCCAAAGGCTTTCAAGGAGAAAGTTTCTCCTCCTGAGTTGCAGACCTAGGCTTTCCCCCGCTTTTCCTAAGTCATGGGCCCTGCCACACAAGCAGCCCTTGGACTCCTCCAGAAGCCTTGTGCAAGGCTTACTAAATGTGCTTTAGGGGTCAAAATGACAGACACAATCCATGAAACGCTAGCCCAGTAAGCAGATATTCTGAAGACCATCAAGTCGGTCTGCCCTTCTCATTGCAGCCTGCACCTCTGAATTCTCCTAGAACTAAGGAAAACCATGAAATTATCTTGCTTAATAGGGCTGTATGGCATGGTGCTTAAGAGCCCTACTACTACAGTCAGACTGCCCCATTCACAACCCAACTCAACCACATACTTGTACGAAATTGTGAAAAGAAATGTCTCTGTGCCTCCACTTCCTCATCTGTAACAGGGGGATCATAATGATACCAGGGATACTGTGGGGGTTAAATTGAGTCAATAATGTAATGTTCTTGGAACAGCTCCTGGCGCATGGAAGGTCTGTGTGAGCACTTGCTCTTCTCATGATATAAGTGCAGTAGGGACACCTCAGAGTGCAAATTGGTAGGTCCTCCATTTTTATTGGGCCACACTTGACTCTGGATTGCACTTTTCCTGGTGTTGAGTTCCAAGTGCACCTGCTTACATGATTTTGTGGGGTATAGCCACAGAAAATGTCTCCAGCCCACAGGGAAGCAGAGCCACCTCCTCTTGCCTTTCTCTGGAGAACAGCAGTGAATGTGTGTCATTGTTTGTTCTGCAGTCAGATTTGGTCATGGTCATGGAAGAGAATGCTCATATATTTAAGCTGGAAAAAGAGATGACTTCACTGAAGAGTCCACCAAAGCTAGTGAAAGGGAGCAATGCGTAGGTATTTGGATGAAGAAAGAAAGGAAGCCACAGATTAAGAGTGGCAAGAGGTTTTTAATGTTCCTGTTGCCTTGAATGCAGCACGTCCATTTTTCCATTTGATAGTCTTGGTGGGAAATGGCCCTTTTCCAAGCCACCACCTCAAGCACTTACTGTGCTGTGAGGCATCCTGATGATAAGCGCCTGCCACTGGCCCCTGCGAAGAGTTATGCTGTGGAGGCTCAGCCAGGGTCCCAGCCTCATTCCTCCAGTCCCAGGCCCTCCTCTGCTCTTCTCCCTCAGCTCACCTCTTCATCTACACGGATGAAAACTTCCTCTCAAACCACAAACCTTGGCTCCTTGAGGCTCCTGAATAATTAGAGTATTGTTCCTATGTTTTGGAGATAGTCTTGTAGACTACATTTCAGCTATTGCTTAAAGTAGGATAAATGAGCCCATGAGAAATTTTGAAGGAAATTCTAAGGTTTCTTTCTGCGGCTCCTTTGGCTTAGTGATGGCCAATGAGTAATTTCCCATGGTCTTTTCCTACAAGGAGCACCTCTCAATTCTTCTCAGTGGAGAAGTTAAACTTCATTTAAACAGACCAGCTCCAGCACTCTGCTGACTCAGTTTATTCATCTGTAAAATGGGCACATGATTAACATCTGCTTCCTACAGCTGTGCTGATTAAGAAAGGAAGGTGAGATCAGCACTGGGTTGCCGCCACCGTGACTCACTTGGAAGAGGCCAAAGGGTGCCTGGGCCTGCACCAGAGCTGGAGCCCAGCCCCACTCAGGGTCAGCAGAGCTGGAACCCCTGGGTCCAGCAGCCTCATGCTGGGAATGCAGTTGGCAATCATCTCCAGCCTGGGCTTGGGAAGGGTTGCTTCTTTCACCTGAAGATCAGCTGGTGGCACAGGAAATACACCTTTGTCAGAGTCAAAAAGACCAGGACTCTTATTAAAAACAAAAATAAATAGATTATAATCAAGATACGAGCTAGTCTCAGCATTGCTTGTCTTTCACTTATCTTCTCCCTCTCTTTTCCCTTCCTTCTCCCTCTGACCCTCCCTCCCCTTTCCCTTCCATTTCTTCCCTCTCTGTTTTTTTTTCTCTCCCCATCCCTCATCCTTCACTGTCTGTCTCAATTCTTCACCAGTAAAAGGATCACGGTGTTGTGATAATCAGTAAGATAATGGGTGTAAATGGGCTTTGTCCACTGTGAAGCGTTTTACAAATACTTCTATGGAAGAGTCCTCTGGGGAGTTATCAGAGAGGGAAACCTGGCTCCCTCCCAAGGAGAGTAGCAAAAGCCCCCTTCCTGCTCTCCAGATGGTAGTTTGAAGACTTGTCGTGTTAGGAATGCAGACCCAGGCTGGGACTTGGGAGTTGCATGGCAGCCACAGAAGGGCTCTGGCAAGTCATCTGGGGTCAACCTGTCCTTTCAGATTTGAATAAAATTGGCTGACGCACAGATTCTCAGACTTTCTCGAAGACCTCTGGGGTTTAAGCGCTTGTGATTACTTTCAACTGCACATCATACCTTCAAAGTCTAGCTGTGGGTGATCTCAAAAGTAACAGCTAACACTTACTGAGCTATTCAGAATGCTTTGTGCGTGTTAAGCTATTTACATCTCATGACCCTGTACGAGGTAGAAATTGTTAGCTCCATTCTATAGAAGACAAAACAGGGAGATTAAGTACCTTAACCAAGAACACGGAGCCAGGATGTGCCATAGCCCGACCTCCTCACCTCTGGTACTGTTCTGTCTCACTCACATCCTACCTCCTGTGCCTGTTTTGTTCTTTTACTTCTCCTCCTCCCTCACCCCTGTGTGGAGCTCTGCAGGATTAGACCAGCAAACCAGGCACTGAAGCCTAAGAGTGACAGAAAGGTCTGCTGCAGAGGGAGAACTTTCACACTCCTGAAGCCAAACCCTGCCTCAACAGTGCAGAAGCTCACTCTTCAAGAGCCAGTAATAGGCAGCCTGACCGAGGGAACATACAGCGGGGGTGGCCATTGTGGAAAAGAGTGTGGTGGTCCCTCAAACTACATATAAAAGCAACCTATGCGCCAGCAAATCCACTTCTGGGTCTATACCCCACACAACTGGAAGCAGTATCTCAATGAGATATTGATACATCTGTGTTTGTAGGAGCATTAGTCACAATAGCCAAAAAATGGAAACAACTAAGATGCCTACCAGCCAATGAATGGATGAAGAAAATGTGGGGTAACCATACCATGCAACGTTATGTAGCCTTACAAAGGAAGGAAATTCTGCCACAGGTTACAGTACAGGAGAACTGCAAGAACATTACACTAAGTAAAAGAGATCGGTCATGAAGGGGAAAATACTGTAAGATCCCACTGGATAAGGTAGCTAGAGTAGTCAAATGCACAGACAGAATGTAGGGTGCTATCTCTCAGGCACTGGGGAGAGGGAGGAATGGGGAGCAAGTGTTCCAGGGGTACAGAGTTTTGTTAGGAATGATGAAAAAGTCCTGGAGTGGAATAACGGTGATGGCTGAACAACTTTATGAATGTATTTAATGCCACTGAATTGTACATTTGAAAATTGTGAAGATGGTATATCTTATATATATTTTAGAATGACTACTAAAAAATCCATGTTATTGGCAAGCCTTACCCTGGGCTCCTCCCTGGCCATCACAGCTCCAACCTGTGGTTAGATGCCCTCCCCTGGCACCCCCTCAGTTCACCTCCTCTTGCATTATTATACCAAGTGTGAAGCACGGCTGGATCCAGTCCTTGGCCTGCCAGCCCAGACGCCAAAGAAACCTTCACAAAAAAACCTTCACAGGGCCTCTGGGATCCTCCATCCTCACGGAGCCTGGCCTTGAACTTACACTCTCTCCTTCTCCCTCCCTGACCTGTCTCTACAAATGGAAAATCCAGGATTTATTTTCCTACTGATATAGACTATGCCAACTTCCATTAGAAAGCAAAAGATCCTATGGTGAAATTTAACATTAAGTAATGCATTTATTCACTCTGCAACAGGACACCATATCCATCTACAAAACCACCCATAGCCACATCTAGCCCTTGTTGGACTCTCTTTTCCCTTGTCTGAGCACTCAACCCTGTACTCCACATGGAGGACCATGTAGGCCCTTCTTTCTCTGGAGCTGTCTCTCCTTTATCCACACCAGCTTCTGACCCAGAGTACTCTTCATTCTTTTCCTGTAGCCATCCTGGAAGTCTCAGCAAAAAGGCCACCTCTACTGAAAAGTCTATAGGAGCCTCCCTCCTTGAAGTTCCCAGGCATTGCTGCCCTTACTTAGCCTGTCTTTTCTTCACCTTACTTTACTGTGGGTGCTTGTTGAATCATATCTCTTCCTGTGCCCATCCCCATCTTCTAAACTCCATGAGGACAGAGACTTCTTGTTTAACTCGCACAACTCCCCACTGGACAATGCTTAGCTTTGTGGGCTCAGCCTTGGCTTTGAGTTTAAGGTAGTCTTTCCCAAGATTCCCCACAGTACCACCCCACACCAGGCAGATTCTTCAGCAGAGCACAGAAACCACTTCTTAACTCTCCCGTCACCCTTTGCCGGAGGTTCTGCAGGTGGCACAGCTTGCCATGGGCTCCTCAGAAACCATCCCAGCCCCTTGTGTGTTGGTCTATTACCCACTGTTCTTGTCAGCTTTCTGTTGATGTGACCAAATACCTGAGGAAAGCAATTTAAAAGAAGAAAGATTTGGGCTCTTAGTTTTAAATGGTTCAGTCCATGGTTGGCTGCTTCCATTGCTTTAAATGTTCTTGGCAGAATCATCATGGCAAAAGAAAACTGCTCACTCTCATGACAGCCGGGATGCAGACAAAAAAGAGAGGGTCAGGATCCCAATATACCCTTTAATGCCGCACCCCCGATGACCTCCGGCGAGACTGCCTCCTGACCACCCACTCAGGTAATTGCTAATGGGTTAATCCATGAATGAGGTTAGCACCTTCATGATCCAATCCCCTCTCTAGGCTCTATCTCTAAACACTGTTGCACTAGGGACCAGGTCTTCAATCCATGACCGCTTTGGGGGCATTTCTTATTCAAACTATAACCTCTGCGGGCTCAGGGCTCAGACCAAACCTTTTCTGGATGACCTCAGCACCTCCCCCTCAGTCCTTGAGGTTTCAGTGAACCACCTGTTCTCGGGGGAGTGTCTTTCTCAGGACCACCCAGATGGGGCAGTCTCCCTTCCGAGTGTTAGACCAGGCTGATGAAAGCACACGTGCTTTGAGCCCTTGATCACTGCAGTAGGGGTCAAATGCCAACTGCCCACCCTGACATTCAGGCTTCAGCTTACCTTCTCCCCCTACCCCTGCCTTTCTTACTCAAGTCTCGAAGAAGTAAGAACAGGCTGTTACTGCTGAATGTGTCCTGCACGCCTGGCTTTGCTTTGGGCTCCTTACATGTGTGACCACTGACTTTTCATAACTCCCGAGGGCGTGGGTCACAGCTTTTCTCACAGTGCTCATAAAACAAGAATGAAGTAAAGCACGGATTTGAACCCAGAGCCAGATACTAATTTTCCACCAGTACTGCCCACTTAGAGAAGCCCAGCGACACTGTATACCTGCCCATTTCCCCACAATACCAATCCCTCTGCCAGGATCTCTCATCTTCCTTCTCACTTGGCTGGTTCCTCCCATCCTTCCAGGTTCCCATCCTCTAAGCTCCTCCTTGGTGCTCTCTCCAGCTTCTACCTTCTCAGCATCCTCACACTCTGGATGAGGCTTCAGGTCAGAGCTCACCCCATAGCCTCCAAAATCCAATGGGGCAGTGGGGATGCTATGCCCTCTTCTGTATACTCTGAACTCCCGGGCCTATTAGACAATATGTGCGCATTAATATTTAACAAATGAATCACCAAGTGCTTGGGGAAAAGGCCCAGATGCTTGCTTCTCCAATTTGGAAAGCTCTTTTCCCCTCTAAGACTAAGGCTTTCCATTACTCACGATTATAAATCAACAGTTGGTCTTAATCCTTCCACACTTACTGCAAACCCATACACACAGAGAAATAAATAAATTTCTTTTTTAGGAAGAGAAAGAAGACTTTTCATGGTATAATAAACACAGTGCTTTATTTTTCATCTCACAGAGTCTGTCTGGGCTTAGTTACGGTCGAGAGCTGGAGAAAGACTCTGACCTAACACTCACATGAAAAATTGCCATCTCCACTGCTGCTGAGGCACATGGAAGGAGCAGACATTTCTCTGGGTGTCCATCTGTGTGTGTCCAGCAGCCATCCATCACTCACAGAATGGTACCTGTGTGGATGGGGTGGCTCAGTCAGCCACAATAAATGGCAAAGAAATTTGGTGAAAAAGAAAACATGTAGGCATTGGGGGCTGTGAACAATGAAGAGGAAAAGTATGTGAGCACATTTTAAAAGATTTTTAAGCCCAAAGGGTCAGTACCCTTGTGTTAGGCTAGTTCTAAGCCTATATCATCCTTTCCAGACCCCATTAACAGTTATAAACGTAAGTGGGATTCTAACTACCTTTATTCACTTGTGCATGCGTGTGTCTATTCATGCATGCAGGCAGTCATTCAAGTGTTCACTGATTCAAGCAGGTAGGAATTTACCCTCATCATGGTATGCTAAGCTGTGGTAAAAGGCCCCACCCTCAGCCTCTACTTGAGTAGTGGCTGTATTTGTCTTTATAGTTTAGTGGAAAGCAGAGAAGGAAATGTGCCGGGGAAGCAGGTCTGGGCTTGAGCACAGGCTCTTGGCCCTTCCCGAGTACGTGTGGGCCAGCTCCTTAGAGTCCATGTGTTTCAGCCTCATCTTCAGCCCTTCTTCCCCGGCTGATTGTGCGTCTCCAGCGTGAGAACGTATGGAGGTGCACCTTGGAAACTGCAAAGTCCTTGGCAAATGCTGCCTCCTCCAGAGATTTCCTGGGTCGTGTTATGCATATACTCTGGGCCAAACTGTTTCTGCCCTTCATACCTATGTTGAAGCTCCAAACCCTGCCCTACAGCGTGACAGGGTTTGGAGTTGCAGCTCCTTCTGGAAATAATTAAGGTTGGATGACATCATGAGGATGGAGTCCTGTTCTGATATGGTTAACCAGCCTTGTAAGAAGAGACATCAGGTAGCTGGCTCTCTGCTCCACTGTAACAACACAGCAGGAAGATGGCATTCGCTGGTCAGAAGGGGAGCCCTTGCCACATTGGCTGGCCCCTTGATCTTGGACTTCAAGTCTCCAGAACTGTGAGGAATCAAGGTCTGTGGGTAAGCCACCCAGGTTTTTGTTGGATTTTGTGATGGCAGCTTGAGGAGACCAAGTCAGCAGGCCACCCCTCCTTCTGATTATGGTACTTGGTCATAGATACACACAGCATAACACCCTCAGGAAATAGGTATGCCTGAGGCCAACATAAGACCTCATGTCCTTGCACCGTCATTCATCTGTGCAGACTCTCCTCTGCCACCTCTTTGTTCTCATCTTCAGTTTTTATAACAACACTGGTCAGACTGGGTTACGGACCACCCAGAGGACCTCATTCTCAATTACCTCTTGTGAGGTTCTATCTCCAAATATAGTCACATTATGAGGCACCAGTAGTTAGGGCTTTGACCTGTGAATATTTTGGGAATGCACAACTTATGCCATAGTGGTAATCTATGCATGGCAGTGCTTACGGGAAGAGGAGCCATGCCCCCCCTCTTTCTCTCTCCCCCCTCCACTCTCTTTTTCACACATACATTGTTGTCCCATCACAGTACAATTTTGTCCATTTGGGGCACTGTTGGGCAGTATCTACTCAAGATAAGAGTGTCCCCACCTTCCTTCTAACCCAGTAATTCCACCTCCATCAGAAGCATTCACCAAAAAACAGGCACCAGAGTGTCCACAGCAGCACAATTCAGCATAGCTCTGAACTAGAAGTCATCCAGATACCCCACAAGAACTACCTGGAGAATTACTGTGTGGTGTATTCCCACAACGGAAAACACCACCCTGCACCTAGAAAAAAGGGACAGTGCCTACACACACCATTCTAGGTGACTCACGAATACAACACTGATCAAGAGAAAAGCAAATGCTTTTGATTCCACTTATATATAAAACATAGAAACAGATAACATTAATGCAGGAAAAGTGTCAAAATTTCAAACGATGTTTCCCCCAGGGGTAGAAGGTGGATAAAAGCTAAAAGGGTGCATAGAAGCCCTTCTGGGGTACTAGAGAGGTTCTGTTTCTTCACTGGGGAATGGTTAAACCGTAGGAACTCTATGAACATGGGTGGCACTTTGCAGTAGTGATTTGTGCAACTTCCTGTCACTAATAGTGTAATTAAAAGTGTTGTAGGAAGCTGGATGTGGCGGTGTAACCCTATAGTCTCAACTACTTGGGAGGTACAGGTAGATCACGAGTTCAAGACCAGCCTGAGGACGTTAGTTACAGTCCCTTTTGAAAGAAAAGGGGGATGGAAAAAGAGAGGGGGAGGAAGGGAAGGAAACGGGTGAGCTTAAGTGTTTCAGAGAGTGAGTGGGTAGTGGAGGGAGAGTAATTTCCCATCTTCAGCCCCCTGACAGTTCCTCTTGTCTTTTCCTCTGCCTGACCTGACCCTCTGACTCCCAGGCAGCCCCAGCCCAAACCTCTCCTTAGGTGGCTTCCCTTGTCTGCCCACTGCCCGGATCCCAAATGTTCCCTCTGCACTGCTCTCAGTAAGTTCCCACCTGTCTGACCTGCTCGCCCTTGACAGGGCTGTTTGCTGCTGCAGATTTCTGATGGACAGTGCTTTCTCAAGGTAAGCCAGGTGGCAGGTGGCCCATCTTTGCCCTCTTTGGCCTCCTTTCTCATTTGTGGGACTGACACCTGCTCCTTGAACACACTCCTCAGGAAAAAGCACGTTTTCCCCTGACACAGATTCCACAGCTTTGACGGTGAATGAGAAGTTGGACTTTTACCCCCAGAGATTGGAGCTTTGTAAAGCACTCCCTCAGATCAGATGACACGGAGAAAGCAGGTCGGCTCAGGGTCTGAGGTCGTTCTTTGTGGAAAAGGAGGCTGGTCTGTGGGCAGCCTCAGTTAGAACTCATCTTGTCCAGAGCATTCAATGTGTTTTCCTTTTCTTTTTTAAAGCTTTAGCGGGATATAATTTACCCCCTGTAAGATTCACCTTTCTAAGGGTACAATCTTCCAATCATTAGCTTATTACAGAGCTGTGCAGCATCGCCATAATCTAAGGACACTTAGGTCCTTCCCCAGAGAAATGGTTATGCCCACTGCATTCTTTCCCATCATCCCCCAAGCCCCTCTAGCCCTAGCCACCCACAACTCTATCTCCTGTCTCCGTGTCAGTGCTCATACTCTGAACATTTCCTATCAAGGGTATCACACAACACGGGTTTTTTCTGTCTAGTTTCTTTCATTTAGCATAATGTGTTTGAGGTTCGTTCCTGTTGTAGTGTGTGTTTAGACTTTGTTCCTTCTGTTGTTACATGGTCCTCTAGTGTGTGGATGTCCATTTACCAGAGGGTGAACATTTGGGTTACTTCCTCATTTTTTGGCTATTTATTTGTTTTTTGTTTTGAGGGTTCCCCACCACCACCTTGGGACAAGGTCTTGCTACATATTCCAGACAGACTTTGAAGTTGCTATGTAGCTCAGACTGCCCTTGAACTCACAGAGATCCTCTTGTCTCAGCCTCCTGAGTGCTGGGATCACAGGTGTGCATCACAACTCCCGGCCCCGCATTTCTGTGTTTATGAGCAAGTGTGCCAGGAACATATGCATATAAGTCTTTCTGTAAATGTTATGGTTTGTTTTCTCTTGAGTAAGTGTCTAAGAACAAAATGTGGCAATTGTCGTCAACATTTTGAAGAACTACCGGAGTGCTTCTCCAGAGTGTCTTCCCTGTTTTACTTTCCTACTGCAACATGTGAGGGTTCCCACTCTGCCACATGTTCCCGGTGCTTGTTATTATTGGTTTCTTTGATTCCTCTCATCTTGGCAGGTAGGAAATAGTATCTCATTGTGGTTTTGAATTTCATTTCCCTAATGACTAATGATGCTAAGCAGCTATTCTCATGTTTAAGACATACATATGTTCTATTCTTATACTAGGGATTCATCCCTGGGTCTTTGCACTAAGCTACATAAGCATTAGCTGTAAGAAGCTAGCTCTTCTTGTGTTTTAAAATTTTGAGACAGGGTCTAAGTTGCTGAACTTTCCAGAATGCACTCACACTTGCATCTGTCCCACCTCAGCCTCCTAGGGTGCCACGATTATAGGCGAGAACCACCACACTTGGCTGAGGATACTTCTTCCTAACATAGTACATTCAAAAGAACAAAAAAGGGCTGAAGCTGTAGCTCAGTGGTACAGCCTTTGCCTACCATGCTCAAGGCCCTGAGTTCAATCCCTATCACCACAGAAAGAGAAAGAGAACAAAAAAATCAAATGCGGCTTACTAAAATACCCAGGTGAAATCTTGGCTCTGCCACTTGCTGGGCTGGTTTGACAAAACCCTGCACACTAAAACTTCACAATTGTTCAATACCTTATTTCTGACAAAGTACTTTTATATATGGACTCTTAGACCTCATTTCTACTATCCTTACCCCTGCTTCACAGCTAAGGCAACCAAGGCCACGAGAGGTTCAGTGGTTTGCGCACAGAAACACAGCTCCTAGATGACAGAGCTAGGCTTCAACTCAGGTCTGTCTGAAATCAAAGCTGATGCTCTGAACCGCTCTGCTTGTATTTTCAGAGCCTGGGAGCTCAAGCTTCATAATCCTGATAATCACAGAATAAGTGGTCCCACACCACATCCTAGGGAATGAGAGACAGAATAACACATTGTTAAGGCATTATTCTGAATACTTTACATAGCTTCACTCAGGCAATCCTCCTAACAAACAATGTGCTGGATTCTTATTTTGCTTTATTTTCTAGATTAGAAAACCGAACACAGAAAGTCCAGTTTCTTGGTCAAGGTGACTCAGCAAAGCCAGAAAAAAAATAATGTAGTCTGGTTCCACAACCTGAGATCTTACACTTACTGACACTGTACAATGGGCTTTAGAAGGCGAGCAATTTAAGAACATGAGCTAATTATTTCACAATGAAATAGAATTGAGTATCTCATTCCTTAAACCCCCTATTCTAAATTCATATTTTATCTTCTTCCTATGGAAAAAAAAACCTTACTCCTTACAACCAGAACAGCTCTGTAATTACCTGGTAATATGGCTGCATGGATCTATTCTCAGGTGGCCTAAGTCCTAGGACCCTAGTGTGGTCCTCACTGCTGCTTGGGTTGACATGTATCATCTCAGATTCACTACACACCTGCTAAGTCAGAGTCTGAAGTTTAACAAGCTCGCCAAGTGCCCTGTGTGCTCATTAACACTGGAGAAACAGCCTTGAGTCATGTCCAGAATGGTGTCTCCAGCCCTTCTCTCCTGGTACCCTTAGGCACACCCATCCTGGGGAAGCATAGCTCCTCAGCAACCACATCCTACCAGCATTTGGGCAGCTCTGCAGTTCAACCTCCAGCTGCTCCCAGGATTCCTATCTTTTCATTCTGGGAAGCTGCTTCTTCCAGATGTCTCAGCAACCCATGGGTTACGTTCTTAAATTTGCATTTGGATGTTTAACTCCAGCAGGGCAGACTACAACATTCCCCTGTCCTGATTCCCTGTTGCTCACACCCATTTGCCTCCATCACCTGCTGCCCCGGCTCCTGAGAGCTTATGATTTCATGAGTCCTGGTGGACATTACCGTGGGACAATGGCCCCACGAAATATTGACTCCCATAAGACAGCTTGGGGAAACAATATTCACAGGTGATACACATTTGAGAAACATTATCACCCCTCTAATAGATTTTGAGGCATTTGAAACACCCTGAAAAGTCCTGCAGAGAAAAAAAAAACTAATTTACCCAGCATTTCCCAAGTCTACTGGTTTACAAAATTCCTCTTTTCAAAGAATTCTTTATAAATATTCAATGGATAGAGTGTAGCCAGGAATACATCCTAGAAACAGTGCTGTACACAGAGTCCTATCACCACTATTTAAGGTCCTTGGGGCCAAGAATCTGCACTTCATATCATGTAACCTTACTGGGTAATTCTGGTGCACAGACACAGTGCCACAGAGCAGGGTCCACTTGCCCAGCACTTTATAGTCTGCAAACTCATTCTTACCCATCATCACACTTGCGACACTGTACCATTCAGCCTGGGCTGTTATGATTAAGAAAAAAAATAGTCTGGGTGACTTAAACATTTATTTACCCAAATTGTAGAGACTGGGAAGTCCTAGATCAAGGTGCTGGCAGATTTGTTACTGGGTGAGGACCATGTGTGCTTCATAGATAGCTGTCTTTTCACATATAATAATTGTCCTCATATGGTAGAAGAGAAGCAAGCTCTCTGGGGTCTCCCTTATAAAGGTGCTAATCCCCTTCACGAGAGTTCTGTCCTCGTACCCTAAGTACCCCCCCGAATCTTTATTCCTTTAATACCAGTGCTTGGGGACTTTAAATTTCAATGTATGAAATTTGAGGGGAACAAAAAGTCACCCCCTGCCTACAATCTACTAGGCCCTGAAAATGCATATCCTTCATCTCTCCCAGATTGGAATCACATACCTATGGTTCTCTAGAGCCAAAATTCTCTTCAGTGCTCCTACTGTCCTGGGGCCTCAGGGTCCGCTTATCTCCTGTGGCTCTGCTGGGCATTGCCTGGCAGATGTTCTCTTCAGGTCTCTGTCCAGGCAGGTGCAGGTTTCTCTGCACCATGGCTTTGTGTATTCTGTGCATCACACGGCCAAAATCTGCTGCCTGTGACTTCCACAGGGGTGACCACTGTGGCCCAGCCCATCAAAGAGCCCGTCGGAGCCACAGCCAGGGGAGCAGAGCAGCAAAGCAGGGAGTGCAGGGAGTGCAGCCCATGATGGGGGTGATGCTGGACAAAACATGCTGAGGTGGGTGGCGGTGCCTTAGCTCCTCCTCTGAAACTGTGCTGATGGTATCTGGACCACCTTGTAGGGAAGACGGGTCATTATTCCATTGCGTTAAATAACAGCTCCTGGCTTCTGTTTAAATGGCTGACTAATCTCCTTACCAGATGGTCACCCTCTTAAAATCATCTCCCAAACACATTTTCCCATTCTTTGCAAGGTGAATGCCTGAGAATTTTCCAAATCTTTAGGATCAGCTTCCTTTCTGGTTCACAATTCCATTTAAGTCATTTCTCCCTTCTCACATTTTAGCATAAGTAGTCAAGGGAAGCCAAACTGTTCCTTCAAACTTGCTTAGATATTTCTGCAGCACAGTATCTAATTTCATTGTTCATAAGCTCCACCTTTTATAAAGTAGTAGGGCATGAATGGAATATAGCCAAGCTCCTTGACACTTTATAACAAGGATGGCCTTTCCTTCAGTGCCCAATGACCTGTTTCTATTTGAAAACTCATCACAATGGCCTTTGCCATCTGCTATGATTTGAACATGTTCCCCAGAGGTCATGTGTTAGAAACCCGATTCCTCCAAATGATGGTGTCCGGAGGACTGGCCCAGTAGTAGGTGCTTTGGTGCGGGGACCGCTGCCCTCAGGAAGGGATTAATACTGCTGTAGTGGTAGCAGGCTTGTTAGCATGGGAGTGGGCTCCTTATAAAATAACAAGTTCAGCCTTGTCTCTTCCTCTTCTCGCCTCTTTTCACTCTCTCACCTTCTGCTTTGAGATTTTGCAGCCAGAAGACCCTTGTCAGATGCTCGTGCCTTAATATTGGACTTCCAAGCCTCCCGAATGGTGAGAAATACATTTCTTTAAGAATTACCCAGTCTCTCATGATCTGTTACAGCAGCACAACATGGACCGAGGAAGCATCCCTGTTTCTACCACCAAGTAATATGATTAGGGTCTTCTATGAGTGTGGCAGACACTGACTATAAAATGATCTAAAGATTTAATGAAAATAAAATCTGCAGTTGTTTTACAGACCCCAGCATGACTAGAACCCAGTACACAGTAGATACTCAAGTACTCATGAGTGAATGAATGAAGTGGCCTTTGGCCACTCACAGAATTGATCATCCTGTACTTGACCCTGACTGTTGAACTCTCAGCCCTAAAAAGCTGGAGACAGTGTCTGCACATCATAAAAGACCCTAATCATATTACTTGGCTGAATGAAGAGGGCCTGTAGCTTTGCATACAGTTTTGGAGTCAGATATGGAGGCTCAAGCAGGTTCCTTTACTTGTACCTCAGTTTCTTATCTGCAAAATGAGGATGATAAGACATCCCCAGTAGGATAGTTCTATGGGTTAAGTGAGTCAGTAGACTGGAAATCCTTAACATAAAGTAATCATTTAACTGATGCAGGTTGATGTTATTGTTAAGAATATTAATAGTCGTCAGCGATGGATTCTCAGAACAGTTTAGGATCCAGTTAGGTGATGAAGAGAATCAAGTTTCTGCCAAAGCTCCTGTCAAAGCACAAAATTTCCTTCCATCTCTTTATGCAAAAAGACAAAGACATGTTCAATTTAGGCTCCAGCAAAGATCTCTTCTTGAGACTACGGGAAGGTGAAAATGACTTCATTTTCATTCATCTTCCCTGGGCTTTTTCATCTGACACTGGCAACAGAGCTTTAAGCATTTGATATTGGCTTGTCCTGATTCATTACCCTGGCCTCTTCCTGCACACGCACCTCTGCCGGCTGAGCTGCAAAGCGTGGCTCCAGATGGTTCCCGTCAGAGCTGGAGGGCTCAGCCGGCAAATGGGAAGCACCTGGATGGCTCTCTGCTGTTTCTGGCCTTGCAAAGCTATTTCCTTCCCTGATTTGCCTTTCTGTCATTCCCCACAATACCAGCCTTCCATCGTCATGTAGAAATGACCGCCAGGGAATAGCTTTTAAAACACCAAATTGCATCAAGTACAAGGGCCGGGTGAGTCCCATCTTCAGCAAGGAATTTTTCCCTGTTTGGTTTGGCCATCCAGTGGAGCATTCGACAGCAGTTTAATCATTATTACCAGTGCTGCACTGCGACTCTCTGGAGAAGCACTAAACTGGAGTGAAAAGGAACTGACATAATTAGTCTGACACAGTTCAATAGGGAACTATTACAGCAAAGGTAATGAGCTCCAATGATATGTTAATGTTATTGTAAGAAATTATGCCAGTGCAACAAAGTGGCTTTCAGTTGAGGATGGGGAGGAACAAGCTTGGAATTTTCCCAGGCAATAGGCTAATGTGAAGAAAATTGAGAAGGCTTGTTAGGCCCCCTTTCCTGTGACCCCAAGGCACCTGTGGTCACCCGGGGCTGGGATCTGTTCCCAAAGCTGCAGAAGTGCTGCAGAGGCCACAGAGGCAATGCTCCTGCTGTCAATATGCACAAGTGTCCGGATATTTGTTCACCTAGGACAGTAAAATCTCAGGAAAAATACTCTGTACACTAAAAATCAATAGAGGGATATTTTAATAACAGCCCCTTACAGCTTCTCAACGTAGCACAGTTTACTGGGTATTTCATGTCTCTTTGAGAAGCAAGAGGAATGCAATCAGAAGGCAAGGACTCTGCTGCCCACTAGACTGTGACCTTAGTCAAATAATTTGTCATGATGGGCCTCAGCTTCTTCATCATCAAAGTGGGGACAATAATGCCTAACTCCAAAACTGAAATAACACCCATGCAGCTCAAATTATATAGTAAGTGTGCAACAAGACAGATGACCTGGTGCCAATTTTTTGTCTCTGTGTTTGGAGCAGGTTAAACTTCTGAAGTTCTGAGGGATGTCAACATTCATGAGAATCTCTTCATTGGCATCCTGTCTCAAAAGAAGAAATACGGGCCGCTTGTTACAGTCCCCAACCAGCACACATCAACATTTCCAACATGCGAGCCACTGTTTCTCAAACCCACATAAGGGGTTAACTCCAGTCTTTCACATTAACATTAGTTCACCTAAGGTTAGCTGACAGGTGATGTATGGGCTTCTGCCTCAGGTAGTTCAACTTTTTTTAAATTCTGAATTCTCTGAACATAAAGGAAGAAAAGAGGAAGCTGACACCTCAACCCCACAGAAGGCAGGGACCCGCTTCATGACACCTCTGTTTCTTATTTCTTCCCTGACTTAAAATTAAACAATAATTAGAATTTACATATAGTCATCCCTCCCTGTCTGTTGGTTTGCACCAATGGGCTCACCCAACTTTAGATCAAAAATAATTTTTAAAAATTGTATCTGTACTGAACACGGACTGTATTTTCTTGTTATTATTCCCTAAACAGTATAGTATAACAACTATTTACATAACATTCACATTTTATTATAAGTAATGTAGAGATTATTTAAATTATATGAGAGGATGTATATGAGCTATATGCAAATATGGAAGAGACTAAAGCATCTGTAAATTTTGATATCCAAAGAGAGCCCTGAAACCAATACCCCTATCCCAAGGATGCTGAAGGGTGACCGTTTGGACACAGTTTACAGTTCACATACTGACTTAACATCTGTTGCTGCACCTCCCAAACCAATCTCAGTGAAGCATAAGGCAGGCACTTTTATTGTTCTCACTTTATAGATGAGAAGATCTGGGCTCTCAGTAGGTTAAGTGTATCCTCCCCACTCTGCGGTCTGTCCTCCCAAGGGAAAGAAGAGTTGGCATTCCCCAAGACCTGGAGATTTTACTCCACCTCATCCCCACTGGGACTCTTCATCTGTCTTCTCAGACCAAAGCCTGAATTTAACAGCATTGTAAGCAGGTTCTTAGTGGAAGAATTCGAGTGAGCACCGACCACTGCCCAACAGCAGCTGGTGACATCCAGGTTAATAACTACCTGAGTGTGCTCCTCTGGCCAGCACCATCAGTCACAGAGGGCACTTCTTAGAAACACCAGTTCTGGGTCTCTCTTATACCAGGCTGGCAGGGGAATGGGCTTCGATTTCATTTCAGGCTCTCCCCACCACCTATGGCCATTGCCAGTTTTCTCCTGATAATATAAACTTTCAACCAAAGACTTGATTTTTCTCCCACAACGGTACATTCTAGAAGAAAAGTGTGAGTTTTGCCTGTGAATATGACTGATTGCACTCCCTGGAAAATACTGTACTGCTCTTGTTATACCAGAGCAGCACTTTCTGCCTCCTTGCACTTTCTTTCATGCCAAGGGGCCGAGGTTTACCTGAAAGTGCCTGAGTTGCTCAGGCTGGCCTTGATTTCTCACATCTTTCCTGATGAGGGAAGGAGGCAGAACACTATTATCATCAGTCCCTTTCTGCGTGAGGAGCAGAGATGGGAAGGACCAGCAACAAGGTGAAGACCACTCACCTGCAGGGGCCCAGCCTCACTGCCCAGGAGGATGAAGGCCAAGCTTCCTTCCAGCCCCTGTCAACACCTACTAGCGCTAAACCACCCTTGTCTTTATGAAAGATCCAGGAGAATAGAAACAAGGCTCACAGGAGAACGCTGGCTTCTCTTTCTCTGAGATTTCCTAGTATAATCCACAAGCCTAAGGCATGCCAAGATCCAGGGTTCCTCATTTCTCCTTTTCTTCCCCCAGCTGTAGCACATGTAGCCCACAATTTGGTGTCTAGAGGAAGTGGCCTCCAGCCAAACCCAAGCCCCTCTGGCAGGTATAACACATGCGATTCCTGTTCAGAGCTCCTCTCCTGCACTGTCAGCAGCTGTCCACACCACAGGGCCTTACTTCCCACATCGCTGGCCACAAGCCACAAACCACAGGCAGAGCTGATCTCTCTCATCAGCAGGTATAGGTAAACCCCTTCCATGGGCCAATGGCTCTTCTGTGGGCAACAACTGTGCCCATATGAGGAGCATCAGTGCTGAGCCTTCCTCTCCCCACTGCATCCCAGAAAGCTCCTGGCCTGGATCCTGCCCAATCTAAGTCATGTGAAATCCATAAGGCTTTTTTCCCAGCAGGTTCCCCAGTGGTCATAGGAGAGGAATACCAGGAAGACCATGCCTTCCTTCTCCAAACTTTGGCTTGGATACAGGCACACTGGAGAGGGCCTCCATCACCTCTCCATGGCAGTTCTACATTCCCTGAGGGTTCCACGAGGAGGCGGTCCCAGGACCACCACATCCAGAGGCAAGTAGTGGGGTAGTTAGGCTGAAGTGCTGCACTCAGGTGGACCATGATCAAACCCCAGTCCCACCATTCTTGTCTTATAGAGAGCCCTTCCTGGTTCTCTTCAAAACCCAGGAAGTTTATACTTGTAATCCCATGGAAAAGTTATTAGAATTCTAGCAAGTTAATTCCAATCTATGACTTCCTGTGCAACCCATAGTGAGAATAAAAACACTAAGGCATAATTATACTTATGGGGAGTCAAGGGTTCCTAAGTCTAGTGATGACAGCTAGTCGGAACAAAGGCTTCAACCCAGGGTTGAACCCAGGTTTTACTAATTTGTGGAGTAAGAAGTGTCTTGACGATGAGTGACTGTGAGAATGGCAGGAAGCAGGTGAGTGCTGTGACCTGGGCTAGGTAGGAGGCCTGAAATCACCTGTGCAATATGCAGAGAGAAGGGTATGCCGAAAGAGTAGTCTTCATAACACAACTGAAGTAGTATGTGATATTTTGGGGTCTGTGCTTCAGCTCCTACATGTAATCTTTTATGCCCTGAGAAGTCATGGCCTCTTATCTTGAGGCTCAATCCAAGCTGACAGTTTGGAAGCGGGGCTCTCCATCCTGCTTTGCCCTGGTTAGTACGTAGGAGCTCCATGGGAGGCCCTGGGGGAAACACTGCCCTGTCATCTATGTTTCAAAGACTACATATCAGCACCTCAGATGAACTGGTATGCATTGCTTAAAGCCAATGGACAGGATAAGGAACAGTCCCAGCCAGCTCTGTGCATATCAATACATGGAAATAGGGCCAGGTTCAGCCAAAATGTAGACAATTGCTGCTCCTTCAGGGAGAGTCACCCAGGTGGTCCTCTATGGTATCTGAGACCCAAAAACTGTTTTCCACCTCCTCATCTATTTATGGTTAATAATACTGCCTGCTCCATACTTGCTAGCTTATAGTGCACACTCAATTCAATAGGTAGAAGTGATTGTTTTCATTATCATCATTTCACTCTTCACAGTAGCTGCAAGATAGAATAGTCCAAGTTGACAGTTACAGGAAGGGAGCCTTCATTCTAAAACAGCCTGAGCAGCATCTAGCACCGCAGAGAGCCCAGGCTGAACAGTCACAGCCTTGATAGCACCTCGACAGTCAAGTGATTATGTTCGTGGCAGGGTCTAAGGCCAGATATATGGCAGCATCTGATTCCCTGTGCCAGTGATGATTCTGTGGCTACAAGAACAGGTTCACCGTTAGCTTAAGGGCACTGAAACCTCATGATTTCCTCAAAGGGAAGAAAGGGCTCTTTGCATGAATAAAGCATGAGTAGGAACCCTCAGTACTAAGACCCCATCACGTATTACAGACTGGGCCTGAGGAACCAAGGCTGGAACTGTCCACAACATGGTGAGACTGCAAGGCGCAATACCTTCCCAAGATGCTTGCTTGGGTTTCTACAAACCTACAAGCATCTCTCAATCCCACCAACTACCCCACCCCTGTTCCAGAGATCTTAGGTTTAACTTTATGTCCTATTTGATTTAAGAGTCTTTAGATTGTGAGTAATCAAGAAATCTGGCTCAAATCAGCTCAAGTAAAAGAAGAAATATGTAGATTTATATAACCAAAGCATTTGGAAGTAGAGCTCAATGCAGGTATGTCAGGATACAGGGACTCCAAGATATACTAACAAACACTCACTAACACTCCTATGTTCCAGGTAATGATCTTGGTGAACAAACCAAGCCCTGCTCTCACTGAGGTAAAGGCTGCCAAAGAATATGCTTTCTCATTCATCCCTCTGAGCTGGCCCAGGCAGATGCCCCCTCATGGCCACAAATGGCTAGAACAGTGGCTCTTGAAAGACCACATCTCTCCAGGTTCAAATGCATCAGCAAAGTGAGTCTCAGAAAAGGTCCTTGCTACTAATTAGACATCCAGGGGTCAAGTACTCATTCCTGAAGCAGTAACTGTGGGCAGGACAGTGAGATGTGGTTTATTGTGGTTTGGTTGTGGTAGCTGGTTCAGGCCCTGGTTTCATGATTCAGTCACACCTTTGAAATGAATGTAGAGGAAGGACTGCATAGGTGAAGCATTGTGGGTAGAGAGTAAATGTCTTCTCTGTATCCCCTCCTCTTAGTCTTCTTGCCAAAGGCTCATTCTCTTCAAGATACAAACAGCTCACCTGATAAACTGAGTAGGCAGAGGGTGACACTTTTCTTGCCTGGTTTATTCCCTAAGACAAAACAATAATAAAAATTTATTCAGGTATACAAGCTACAGTTTATACACTGACCTTACTTCCATTATCTCCTGCTTTCCAAAGGATCCATATAACATGGTGTAATGGGCTGAATATGTGTCCCAGAATTCATATGCTGAAGGTTTAATGCCCAATGCAATTATGTTAGGAGAAGGAGCCTTTGGGAGACAGTTTGGATTAGATGAAGCCATGAAGGTGGGATCCTAGTGTCCTTATAAGAAGAGACACTAGACAGCCTTCTCATTCCAGCTTCCACCCCAAGTAACACAACGAGACCATGCGTAGACACTGCAAGAAGGCAGCCATCTGAAATCCAGAGATGGCAGCACCACTTGTCCTGAGCCTTGATCTCAGACTTCCAGCCTCCAGGGCAGTGAGAAAATAAATGACTGTTATTCGAGTCCCAGGTCGGTGATATTTTGCTGTGGGATCCTGGGACAAATAAGACGCTGCTGTTAGTTTCAATGTTTGACCATCTGGGAAGGCAACAGTGCTTCGAGAAAAGGCTTCTGCTACTCTTCGCAATCCAGATTGGAAATGCAGGAAGGAAGCAGAGCGTAGGATCATCTAGGCCTGTGTCTCCCTCCACAGTGCACTGCCTTGAATTCTGACTCAGGAACTAGAACTTCAGGTCCAGGGAGAGACTCACTTCCTGTCCTCTTGCCAGGCCAGGCTTGAGAGTGAGATCTCCATGACAGCATGGTATTGAAGGAAGCACACTAATCACTGACTTAGAAGCGAGGATGCCTGGTCTATGGCTATGCCCCTGACTTTTGAGGTGACCCTGTAGGTGTCATCTCCTCTCTGAGCCTCAATCTCCACATCTATGAAATGAAAGTGTTGAATTACGTGCATATCAAGATTCCTTCTAGCGCAGACGTGTCATTCTCTGCTGTGGAGCTGTTGGACAGTGCGAGAAGTGCACAGAGATGGATGTCCAGGCACCTGGCCTCTGTCCATCCCTCCTTCCCTCCACCCAGGGATCTGCGAGACTAAGCATACAACAGCCCCAGGGGACCAACAACTATCCATCCATCCATCCCTGCAGACTCCCAGCTTTGCCCAGTTTGAGCTGCTGATAGAATTTCAGATGCTTAGTCATACTTTTTTGAGTAAATATCATGGTAAAAAGACATGACATTTCCGGGGCCAGTCTTCAGCATTAATAAAAGATTCCAAGAACAGGGTGACCTTTTCACAAAGGATTTGTAAATGCCAAAAACTACATAAAACCTCTCTTTCTGAGGCGGACAGGATTGTCACAGCTCAGCATTTATTCCCGCACTCTGAGGCTGGCTCTGATTTCTGCCAGTTATAGGTGCAGACTGGTGAGGAGCTGTAGGCATGAGACAGGATCAGAAGGAGAAGGGGAGGAGGAAGTGGGGGAAAAGGAATAGAGAGGGAGGAAAGGGGAAGGAGGAAGGGAAAAGGAAGGGAAGGAGAGGAGGGAGAAGAGGAAGAGACCAGAGAAAGAGAGGAGGGAAGAACGGAAGAACAAGATGATGACACGGAGAAAAGAAATGAAGGAAGAGAACAGGGCACAAGCAGTGCCCTGGGGAACTGTGTCTGAAGGTTGTGGGGCATGAGTTCCTTAACCAAGAGCTGATCAGTCACCACAGGGCCCTGAGGATAAGGCATCTAAACTGCCATCTCTCAAGCACCAACCCAGGAACATCTATGATGTCACCTCCATACTGGTCAAATAAAGGACCTTCTGCAACCATCTGCCTACACAATGAGGAGCAAAAGTGTGTTAGTAGCTGGCTAGTCCCACGAGGAAAGTCTGAATACCCTTTCTATGGCTAGCTCTCTGCAACCCCAGCTCCCAGAAGGAGCAGAGGCAGCATGGTGCATGGGAAGAACACAGGCCTTGGGATCAGACGCACCTAGTGTGAGGATGAACTCACCAAGTCTCGGTTTCTGCATCTATAAAAGTGCTCTCTTTTTAAAGGTAGAGGGTTGACACTGTAACATCACTGGACACAAAACACAGAACTGGAAGGATCTACATCCACTAGGGTACTGAACTCCATTCTTGCTGAGGGCTCTGGAGACAGGCCTGTTCTGCGGTCTTTCTCCCTTGCCCAGGTTCCTGCTGTATGTGCAGACACAGAATTCAGAGAATTTTCAGAAACCGATGCATTCTTCAGTCCAGAAAATTGTATCAAATCTATCCCACACCCTCTCCTTGGCAGTTGCCAGGGACCTGGGAGGAGAAGGAGACTTTGTGATGGGGGACCCTCCATGTGGAAATGTGCACAGGTAATGACCAGGCACCCAGACAAACATTCCCCATGCAGCTGCTCTGTCTGGCTGAAGCTTGATGTGCTGCCACAGGCAGCCCTGTTGCTGGGTTCACTGTGTAATGATGCTTGACAGATTCTAATTTTCTTTTAAAAAGACATGCATTATAACAGAGGACATAATAATACACATCGGTGACATGAGGCAATTGTCCAGTTAGTGAGGATAGAGTGGGTTTCACTGGCCAGCTTTATTGCCTGACTCATGAAGGATATTAGAACATGGTCTGCAAAGAGCTTTCTAATTCAATGATCATGTTTTCAAGGTTGTGGGTGGAGCAGGCTATGTGCTGAGCAATGAGGAACTCCACATGGAGAAGTCTGGTGGCCACCCTTTATGATCCCCAAAGTAATGAGGGCTTGCAGCAGCCCGGTACATCAGGTAACCTGAAACAGAATCCCAGGTTTGGCCAAGTTACACAGCTGCACATACAACTCAGATCTCTGCCTGATCATGTACCACTCTTTAGCCCACCACACCCACTGGAAGTGAGCTCTACGCTCGTTCCCAGTTATCTTTCAGATCAGATGGGGCAACAGCTGACGAAGCTGATCTCTGGAATCAGACAAACCTGGTTTTACCTGATATTAGTTCTACTAAATTAGGTTCATTTCCCATTAGGGTGGGCAAGGTTGCCACTCGAATTACTGGAGAGTTGGCAACATCTCCCATGCTATCTTCACGGACAAGATGGATACATGGAGACTAGGTTCTAAGAGTCCTGTCTGCCTCTCACCCTACCATATTTGTCTAGTAACCTTTCATCCATGGGGATGCCCAGAGAGAACTGAAGTGATGATTCTGGGCCAACCTTGAGAAAGGTGACTATTTACCTAGAAAGGCTTTCTCTGTTCTTGGTTTTGTCCTAATCACCCATTCATTCAGCACAGATTCTTCAAGTACCTGCTGTGCCCCATGCTTCTATAAAGTGATAGCGATATAATGGAGAGAAAAACAGACCGAGCCCTGCTGATGGAGCTTGTAACCTAGAGATCAAGACAGACTACTTGGGAAGGAACAACCATTAAGGGTGAACGTGTGACTCAAGGCAAGATGGCATAGGAGATCTGTGCTGAGAAGTGGGATCTATAGACTTGAAGAAGTTGAGCTGGTCAGCGGAAGAGGTTAAGGTAGGAGCAGGTTCCAAGCAAAAGAAATAACTAACATCTGCAAAAGACCAAACATCAGAGGAAAGCAGGAGTTCCACAAATAGACCAGAGTGGCTACAATGGGTCTAGAAGGATGGGCACTGCTGGGCCATGAGGCTAGAGGACAAAGCAAGGGCCCAGGTGAAAAGTGCTGCACCCAGGGATTCTCCTAAAATCTGTGGTGATCCGCTGAAGGATTCAGAACAGGGTTCCTGGGGTAAGGTTTGTCCTCTAAAGATAATTCTCTGGTTGCTGTTAGAAAATGGGTCAGAGGAGTGAAGCCTGGAGGCAGAGGGTCCAGTGGAGACCCTGGAGGCACCTAGGTAGGAGCTGGCTGCAGTTTGCATGGGAGAAATAGTGCAGAGGATGGAGAAAATGACCATGTGCAAGAAGCACCAGGAAAATAAAGGACCGCGGTGACTGAGGAAGGTGCTGATGCACTGGGGCGGAGTCCTGCCCGGTAACAGAGCGCATACTTCAGAAGATAAGACCGAGAGGGTGACTTTCAGCTCCGGCTCCAGTGCACAAATGCAGGGTTCAAAACCAGAATCACAGCCAGTGAAGTGAGCCTGAGGGGGAAGAACCCGGAAGACAAATGTGAAATGAATCATCAAAGCGGCCTAATTGTACTGAGGGCAAAAACCCAACGGATCAGAAACCACGGAAAGTGAGCATGGAAGGAACAGACAAATTGGACAAGGAGGGCAGGAGGGCAGGAGTATCTTGTCAGCCCACTAAATAGGCTCTGACCGCCCTTTGTGTGCGAGTTAAGTCTGAGTAAAGGTACGAGTGTGTGAAAGACAGCTGAGGGCTCAGATGATAGAAGCGGCAGCTGAACTGATGGCCCACACAAGGCCAGAGCACACAGCATACACGGGGGCTGGACAAGGCTTCTATTCAGTTGCTTCTGTGGGGCAATCTGGGTGCCTCTAGATGATGGTAAGGTCTGTGCAGGCCGTCAGTTGCCTGTGGCTGCCAAGAAAGCAATTGCCTTCTCTCACTCCATTAATAGGAGTTTAGTGTCCGAATCAATGTGGCTGAGGGTCTCGCAGCACTCGGCACTTGTCAAACTCTAACTGGAGCACAGGACTGTGAGGAGCTGGCATGGCTCAGACACTTCCCCTAGGGCTCCCCAAGCCCTAGCCTCAAAAGCCTGTGCCTTTCCTGTCTCCTTGCAGGTGACGGTGGCTCCACTTCTGTGGCTGTAGGGCCTGCCTCTCCCGGGAATGGCCCACCTCTGGGGGAATTGTCCAGAAGACTAAAGCAAGCAAGAGTATAGGGCCAATGTCACCAGATTACCCTTTATTGTAAGATAAGTCAGAACTTCACATGTATATGTGAAATCTCATGATGTCTAAATATTTGCCTAAGTGTCTTTAAGAACACAGCGTAGGTCAGACATGTCTGTGAGCCAGATCTAGTCTGCAGCCTTTCATCTATGACTTCCAAGTAAACCCAGACTTGTTCTACAAGTCAGGAGGGCTCAGCTCAGAGCACACAGCTCAGCACCAGGCTAGCCTGGTTGGAATTGGACTCTCCTTTGTTCTTTTCCATAGAGACCCCTTGTACCAAGCCTCTAAGTCTCTATCTTGTTTCCTAATCCTGCAGCCCCTATCTCTGCCAAGCCTAGATCTCAGGGCCTTTGGGACATGATGGAGCTTTGTCCTCCAGGGAGCCTTGCTCTTGCCTTGCCAGTTCACCTCTGAAGTCCTTTCCAAAGCCTTGATCTGCCTCCAGGTTCTGTCTATAGAATGAGGCACTCCAGGAGCCTGGAAAGCCAAGACGTCCACCAGCCTCAAGGCTGGGCTTCTTGACCCCTGAGACTACTTCTCTCCTGGTGCTGTAACTTAGTGGCTCAAAACCACACATGTGTTATCTCATAGTTCTAGGAATCATAAATCCAAACAGATCTCACAGGTGAAAATTGATGCATCAGCAGAGCTGCTTTCCTTCTGGTGCTTCTGGGACATATTCATTTCTTTGTCCATTTTCCAGAGGCCTCCTGTTCTCCTTAGCCCACTTCCAGATGCTGCCTACTTTCCTCCTCCTTCCAGTGCATCAGTGAACCTCCTGCTTCCATTGTTACGCCTCCTCTCTTCTCCATTTTATAGAGATCCAAACCAAAATCACATCTACTGGGATGAGTCTGATAGGAAAGAACCAGGAAGACAATCCAAAATGGATCTTGAAGGGAGCCTAGTAGTTCTGAGGGCAAAAACCAAATGGACCAGAAAACCAGGAAGTTGAGCCTAGAAGAGTGCCCTCTCGGAACCTTTGTGGCTATACTGGGCCCCACAGATAAACTAGGATTATCTTGTGCTGAATCCTTCATGTAATTACATCTAAAAATTCTTTTATTCCATGTAAGGTAACAGATTCACAGGTTCCAAGAATTCAGAGGTGGACACCATTGGACTGTCACCATTTGGTCTTCTACCCTGTGGTCCTTCAGTCTGAGTGTTTTCTGGTTTCAACAGAACCATTACTTACCCACCATGCAGTGGGTCTATTTTCTCAGTCCTAGTGTGCTATGGTTCTAACAGACAGACAGACAGACAGACCATAAGTCATACAGTTAGAAATTTAGATAATAGAAAGGAAAGACAATACACACACATACACACACACACACACACACACACATGAGTACATGTATGTACATGTCAGTGCATGTTGCACTGGGACTGCTCACAGTCCTGTGTGTATTGCTGCCTCAGTCCCTTCATCTGAGTCTATTCTCCAAAGTGTCAGGTCAGCATTTTCCCATCCCCAAGTCACTTACCAAATTGGATTAGCTGTGGACAGAGCCCATTAAACAAATGCACCTCTCACCCATGATTTACCGGAAGAAAACAGGAGATGTTTTCCTTTCTGGGAAGGTATCATTCTTGCATGTGCTAATGTGTGGAGACTCCACTCCTGCAAGCTTTCTATGTAACCTGTTTCAGTTAGGCCAGGGAGCCCTCCTGCCTAAAATCTTAGAGTCTTGGCATCAGAGCTGAGAAAGAGCCCAAAGGCCTCAGTCCACTGGTCAGGAGAACAGTAGGTACAATGTACATGGTCCTGACTTCAGGGATCTAGAAGATACGGTAGGTTTGAAAGTTGAGATGACCATGGAGCATGAAAATTGACATCACTGACAGGACCTCAGGTGCCACTCCCACCCTCCCATGCTCACAAGAATCTCAAGAAGAGACCACACTACCCAGGGAGGAACACAGCTGCAGCCCAAGCTACAAATGAAATTTTGAGCCTTTCCCATAGTGGGTTAACTTTGTAAATAAACTTTATCCCTGACACTGACCATTCAATTATCCCCAAATATGTCATCATCTTCGTGGATGTTACGGTATGTAAGAAAATTACTGCTTCCATCATAAATAAACTTATGATAAACTCAGAAAAATTAATGTTTACCATTTCTTTCTTTCCTTTAAATTTCCATTGTATTTTATCTGATAAACCCAAGTTCTTATGATGTGTGATTCCTTTGAACTCCTTTACAAGTTAAATTTGTAATTTCTTTTCTAAATGCTATTGCCCCTGAATCTTAACTAGGTGATGCAGAGAAGTATTGAGCATACATTGTCTTCCACATTGCAAGGCAGCAGGAGCTCAGATGGGGTAGGGGACTTGCAAAGATCACATATTTACTAAGTACTGGAAGTGAAATAAAAAATAGGTCTCTGGCTTCAAGCTACATGTGTCCTCTCCTTTGTCTCAAGCATGAGATCCCTGTTCATCAACTGTCCAATCTAAAGATTTACGGGGACCTTCTCCAGAAGAGGCATCTCAGAGACTTCTCAATGTTTGGGGTGAAGGCGTATGCAAACTTCCCACGAGTTCTCCTCAAAAGAAACTAAGTTCTCTGCCTCACCTGGGAAGGAGACAGTACACTTATAACCCCTTCCCTGCCTTCTGATCTCCAGGGTCTAGCTCTAGACACAGCTCAAACCTGCTTCACTAGGAGCCCAATCAAGGAGCTCAGTTAAATGGATGAATCAGCCCCAGCAATTGTCTGACCAAATTAACTTGTCAGTCACCTTGTGCAGACAGGGCCTTGGAGAATCACCTGATCTGCACACAGGAAAGAACGATTTGTAAGCTTTGAGGCCAGGAGAAAAAACACTAGGAAAAATTCAACACAGAGAGAATGACTTAGTCATCTCAAGAGAAACAGGATCTTAAACTAGGATAATTCAAGAGAGGGTAGCTGGCAATCACCCGCTGTGCCACTGTCACTTCCACCACTCGTTCACGTGCCCCCAAGTCACTCAGGCCACCAGTTCTTTCTCCCAAACCCCACTCCACCCATCCAGTCCCCTCACTCCCTGAATCTAAGCAAATGTCTCTCAGAATCCTTCATAACCTCTTTCCAGGATCTGAAACAGTTTGAGAAAGGAATCCTAAAATCATATTCGTATAATACAAATGATATATGTGACTTTAAATTAAAATATTGTGTAGTTGCCCTGAGACTCTATAAAGAAACTACTCCAGGTTCCTAAACTTGCCGCTGTCTGAGGATTTACATGCCTTTAGTGGGAGAGCCAACACCTCAAACCAGGGCTGGGTAAAGTGAGTTATTATAAATACAAAGTGGATGAGAACTTCCTCTGAGATGTTAGCATTAAAAATGGTTCTTTTTCCAAATACACTTTGACCTCCCCTGTCTGGCAGCTTCTCTTATTTCACAATAGGTATTTCCTATTCCATCTGCTCTGGAAATAATAAGTATAATCCAGATGCTGCAAAGTTCCTCTTATTCTGTTTCAAAGGGCATTTAAATTGCCTGTATGGGGAAGAGGAAGCCTAAAAACTCAAAAAATTACACATCTGTCGCTGCCTCTTGCACTCAGAATAGAGTCTTTTCTATTTCTCCATTTTTGTTCTTTCCAGCTTCTGTTCCCTGGCATTAGTTTATTTTCTGTTTCTACAACAAAAATCCTGAGGCTGGATAACTATCAAGTAAAAGAGGTTTGCTTAGTTCATGGCTTCAGAGGTCCAAATCAGGCAGCCTCATCTGTCCACCCCCTGGGGAGGGCCTCCCATGGTAGTATTATATCAAGGCAACATGGTGGGAGAGAGAGACTGCTGGCCCAATAGGAAGCCAGAGGAGCCAGACTTACTTTTTTGGTAACAACTCACTCTCAGAAGAACTAAGTCACTCCAGGAGATCAGCATTAGTCCCTTCTAAGGGCAGAGCCCCCTTTAATGATCTAATCACCTGTCACAAAACCTTTAAATGCTGCCACACAAGGAACCAAGATTCCAGCACATGCACCTTTAGGGGGAGGCAAACCACACTTAGATCTGAGCACCCGTCTTTGGGGGACCCATCTCTATCCAGTGGGCCTTCTGTTTGGTTAACATCCTTTGGCTTCCCTCTTACCCTATCCCTGCTGAGTCACAAAGCAAAGGATGTGTGTATACAGGATATTCAGTGCGGGGTGTACACAAACTCTTTGCGAGATTCACGCAATTTTTCTATAAATCTAAAACTATCCCAAAGTAAAATATTTATTTAAAAATAACTCTGGTAGCAAGAGTGAGAAGATGGAGCCCCAAATCCTCATTCAGGCTCCCCCTCACGGCTGATTTCCTCATAAGTTTATGCAAGATACAAACACACTGTGTCTTTGCATGCAATAATTTTTCCCACATAAGAAAAGGTTATTCCTCTTGTTAATACAGCTTTGACCTTGTCCTTTAGAAAAAAAAAAAACAACTCCAGCACATTATTGTGCTAAGAAGCATTCCACTCTCCATTCTGGCTGTGAATGACACTGCCTCAGAGGGCACAGTACCAACTCTTACTGATGTATTTATTGATTCTTTGCTCTCTCATACACCACACACACACACACACACACACATGCACATGCACACACATTCATGCATGCACACATTTGTACACCTACCTATTGTAATGGGTCGGGGTGTCTTGCCACATCATAAAGACTGAATTAAATAGTACACCAGCCCTTTGAATCCTCTGGTTCTGCACATGTGAATTTAACCAACTGCAGGTTGAAAATATTCTCCCGAAAGCAGCACTTACTGAAACACATAAACTTTTTCCCATCATTCCCTAGATAATATAGAATAACAACTCTTTATGTGGCATTTACATTGTCTTATAAGCAATATAGAGATTATCTAAGTATATAAGAGAATGCACATAGGTTATATGCAAATGCTACACTATTTTATACAAGATATTTGAGTATCTATAGATTTGAGTATCCTCGGGGTGTCTTAGAACAAATCCCCTCCAGATATCAAAGGTCAACTCTATTTGTAATTATTTGCACAGTATACCATATTATATTATTCAA
>PVLD010011137.1:49138-66931 GCA_004027595.1 Dinomys branickii
CGGGACACGACACACGACAGCAGCGTCAGTCAATGGGAAACCTGAGTTTCAGCTCAGGCCTCTCTGGGGTGCAGAGCTTAGTGCTTTTTTCCCCCAAGGTCTTGCCAAAATCATGCATGTGAAAAATACATACCAAAGATTTGGGACACCTCAGTAAGTGGTCTTTCTCAACGGTTATTTATACATGAGCAAACAATGAACTCTTAAGAAGCAAACATGAAACATGTTAAGGGGAAACAGCAAGAGAAGCCACTGTGATGATGAGAGGGGATCTGTGACAAGGGCAGGGGCAACACAGCTGAAATCCAGCCACGCTTTCTGCTGAGCTGAGCTTGCAACGAGCAGAAGCATGTAGGGGAAAGTAGATGACACAAAAATATCAAAGTCATAGCTGCTTTTTATTGAGCTTTTCTCTGTCTCAGACACTGCAGAAGAGTGTTCACCTGGGAAAACCCTACTTCATCCTCAAAACAATCTGGTGAAATAGATGTTGGTATCAATTAGGATGTTTTAGGTTACAAGTAACAATATTTTGAAAAACTAAAAGGAATCTTCCAGCCAAGATGGCACTAAAGTTCATGTATTGAGCCCCCCTGCTCTTTCTGATCCCAGCACGTGGCATTCATTGATCAAATATAAATCATAAAAACTAAGATGGCAACCAGTTTGGAAACAAGACAAACATCTTTCTAGACTAAAGACAGTAGACAAGGACAAAGATACAAAGCCGGCTGGGTTACAGGGCTGCTGGGTTGGAGCCAAGAGGCTGGCAGAGGTGGCCGGAGCCCTGTCATGTGGAGCAAACGGTACTAAAACCACCGCATGTGAGGTATGGATCGTTATCCAGTCTTGAACCCTTGATAAGAGGCTCTGCCGTGAAAGACTTGAAAATGAGGTGGAATATACTACCCTTGGGTAGGATTTCTGTGACACTATCTGAATAGTAAGGTTGGAGGCAGAGAGGTCCAGCCTTCCAGACAGGACCTTGGCAAACCAGCTAATCTTTTGGAGCTTCCTCTTCCTTTGTGTACTTGAAGAGATAGAGGTCTAACTCTGGAGCTCCTTGGAGGACCCCAGACTCTGTGTTGGAAATGGGTAAGAAAAGTACATTGGGGTTGAGGGAGTGGACGGATTCACATTCACAATAATCTACAAAGCTAAGTTCTAAAACATTTGAGAAAACCTAGCACTAAAGGAAACAGCCAACAAAACCAGTACGCAGGTGGTTAATGCACCTTTGACAATGGTAGAAGAATACAGCAGCCAGAAAATAACTTTTTCTGAGTAATTAGAATCCACAGTTGATAAAGGAAGGATGTTAAGAATCATAACAATAAAAACCATGGAAAATAGCAAGAAAACATAGAAGAACAATTTAGAAATGCTGAACATTTAATTTAACAGAACTATTAAATTATAGAAGGGATAAATAATTTCAATAGAAAGGATAAAGGCTAGAAGATTAACATTTTAAAAATGACTCCAATGAAAGGTAATGCAGATTTGGAATACAGTTGCTCAGAATACAAATTCAAGACGTGAAGAAATAAAAATATGATATTAACAAACAGATGGCTTGAACTTGTGTCTGTGGGGAGTTTCAGAAGAAGAGAAGTGAAGAGGTCGTGAAGAGGTAATTTTCAAGGACATGAGGACTGAGGGCTTCTCAAACTAGATTACCACCCAGCTTAACTAACAAAGAATTAGCAAAGGTTGTACTTCTGCAAGAAAATTGAAACAAGAGGAAAATGTCATGCGAGAAACAAAGATATATCTGAAAATTGGCAATATATGTAGATAAACTTTCTTAACAACTAAATGATGTTATTTCCTTGCTCTATAAGTACTAAATAATTATATTACCTAGACCAAATATCTAGATAACAATAATGAGAAAGATACAAAGTTCTGTGGGTAGAGTAGCCTCAGTTCTTATCTTCAGGAGAATAAAAATAGTGAATAACTTTTGACTTTATTAGAAAAATTAATTGTAAAGAAATTCTAAAATATAGAATTCATCCCTAAAAGAAAGGTAATACAATTTATAGTTTCCAAGTCAGGAAGAATAGTGAGAAATAGAATAAAGAACATTTTGTCAATCTAATAACAGCTGAAAAGTATAAAATAGAACTTCAAATGTCACAAAATAAGATAGTAAACACAATTATTATAAAACATGACTAGATCTATCTTATAAGTTCTAAAACAGACTATTGAATAAGCTCTTTTAAAATCTTTTTAAAATTAAGTTTATTGGTATGATTTATATACATAATGATCACATTCATCATAGGGAATTTGTACCTGTACATTTAAAATATAACTGTATATTATTTACAAGTAACAGAGAAAATATAAAATAAAGGGACAAAAAGAACCCATACTATCCAATTATTAAAGATAACCTGGCATAGTGCTATTAATGTAAGAAAAAATTTGAGGCAAAGCTATAAGAGAAATAAAGAGGCATTAATATACATAGTGATAAAAGGAACACACTTCACCAAAGAGACATAATAATCACGAACATCTATAAATAATCCAACTTTCCTGTCTTAGATATGTAAAGCAGAAACTGACCAAATTACAAAGAGATATTGATAAACACACAATCACAGAGAAAGATTTTAGTGCCTTTCCGCAGAAAAAGATAGATTAAGCATCAGCAACATGGATTATTTAAACCATGTAATTACATCTTGGTCTAATAGGTACATCTGGAAACTAGCACCCAATAATGATGGGCTAGTAATTCTTTGAAGGTACACAAAACATATAACAAAAATTCAGCAGGTCACAAAAATGTCATTAATAAATTTTTAAAAATTCTACATCACACAGAGTATGTTCTCTAAACTACACACTTGTGTTAAAATTCAGCAGTGAAAGTACTTAAGAATGCATTTAGAAAATAAAAAGACACATTCCTAAAGAATATGAGTGAAAAAGAAATGCACAAGGAAAATTTATAAAATATTTGGAACTAAATGACAGTGCCTATACTTCATGTAAAATGTGTGGTACATGACATGACTTAAGTCATTCATATGAGAAAATTTAACCTTCAATATATTTACTAAAAAACCAGGAAATATTAAAAATAATGAGTTCTACTATGGCTTGTGTCTAGATGTCCCCCCAAAGCCTCATGCAGTCATGGGTGGGGCTCTTTCAGAGGGGGCTAAATCTAGAGTGTGTGATGCTGGTGTTTATTCATGGTGCAGTGCTAGGATCAAGGGTACTAGGATTAAGGGTGTGAGTACTACTTGCTCTAAGTAGCCTAGATAAGATAGAAGGGATAGAAAAAGTTGTGGTTATCCCTCACTTGCTTGATAGCTTGCTTCTCCTGTCTTCTGCTTACCATATACTAGAAAGGAAGCCCATAAAAATAAAGTTGTCATCATTTTAAAAGATTATTCTTATCTGCACAGAAAACTATCCCAGATGGCCAGTGTTTACTGGTCAATGTTTACAGTCGGTGTTTACTGGAGAAACAGATAAATTACAAGAGACACAAATCTATAAGAATTTACAAGATTTGCTTACAATGGCCGCCCACAGAGTCAGATGAGGAAGAGTGCCCAGGGTGTCTGTGCACTGCAGACCAAAGCATTCAGCTGAAGGTCTGGAGCTCACTGTAGTGTCCCGTGTGAGTCCACATCAAGAGGCCAATGGATCTGTGCTGGAAGGTTGAAGGGTCTATGCCAAGATTGAAGGATCTGCCCTGGAAGCTGAAGAGTCTGCCTGGAAGCCAGGAGATGACATTCAAGGTGAAGGCAAGGACTGGAGCTCCTAGGAGGAAACAGAAACAGATCCGTCCTCCTTCATTTCCACTTATACCATCCAGCTGACGAGCTGCCCTAGGGTGTGGAACTGCTGAGCCAATTTAGTTGAGCTTCTCTTACTCAAATGGACATAATCATCCATCACAACTGGTGGATGGATGGTTGGACGGATGCATGGATGGATGCATGCATGCATGGATGGATGGATGCATGGATGCATGGATGGAATGCAGTTTGTTTCCACTGGATTGGGGACAAACAGGAGAACTGCACAGCTCCCTAGGAGCTCAGAGCTGTGGAGGCCAGATGACCTGCACACCAGACCACACAACTGTGTCTCTCTGAACTCAGAAAAAGTCTTTGACTATTACTAATCCCATCTTGACTTTAAATAGTGATGCTATTTCATCATGGATAATTTGCATTTACTTGGGTTTTCACATATTGTATTAAAACATCATTTATCTTCATTACTGAGTTTTTTGGTGTCCTCTTTGATTTTGTGAGAACCTGACTGGCCTCACCCTCACCCCACCCTTTGAAAGGTTGATATATTCTTGTGTGTTGAAACAGCCCCCCCATCACCACGCCAAAGAGTGAATAGAACGCCTCAGGGCTCAAAGCACCTGATCTATTAAGGGATCCCCTGCTTCAGTGCCTCCCACGCGCATGTCATTGCTGTCGTTCAGTCAGACGTGACAAAGGAGGCTGACAGCTTTCCTGTCTGAGTCTGAGGAGGTGGAAGGCAGAGTTGTGCCTGAGAGCCATTGTCATGCCAAGTGCGGGGGGATGGTTCGTTTCCAGAGCTTGGGTATGCCCTGTTTGCTGTTCAGCTGAGCCCCTTTCTGGTTGAATATGTGGCATAAGGGCGCAGCCCTCTTGGGGATCCACCACAGGTCACGGGGCTACTGTTCTGTTACCATCTGGAAAAGGATCACTTACATACTGCTCTGCAGAATTGCCCTCTTCTACTTCCTCTGCATCGTACTCCAGGGAGCTAGCATTTATGGACCCCGCATTTGGGCCAGGCATATATCGTGTAGGTCAAGAACAGCCTCAGTTCAGACTCTTTTTTTTTTATTTAAAAAAAATAAAAGTACAAAAACATATTGACAAACAGACACCAATTAGCATAAAAAATAGTACAATCACAACTAATCTACAGACAAGGTGATATGGTCTCAACAGTGGTTATTGCTTTATCCATTGATATCTTTGAAGTGTAAATATATGAACCCATATACAGACATGCAAATTTAGTCAGACAATTAATCCTCTCAACAACAGAAAAAACACAAAAACCAAAAATCCAAAGACAAAAACAAAACAGGCAAACAACAACAACAGCAACAACAACAACAACAACAAAAAAACACCAATAGTTGCTGCTTTACATATTGATCAGACTCTTAACTGTACTACTGACTAGCTCTGTGTCTTTGAGGCTGTTACGTTAAACTCTCCTGTGCTTTCATTTCCTCATTTGTAAAAAGGCTATCAGAACACCTGCTCCCAGGATTCATTAAAGAATTAAATGGAGACAGTGGCCATCATGCGCCTGGCCCCATGCCTGGGACACACTGTGTTTTTGGTAAGTAGCCATCAGCAAATATGTTATTCATGGCGTTAAGTAAAGATAGAAGCTATAGGATGTGGGAGTGGGCAGTTACACTTGCTATGAACAGGAGGGTTTTAGAAAAGAGGTAGCGCTGAACAGAGTCTGGGAAAATGAGACTTATATAGGGAGAGAAGGAGCGGTGTGATTTTCCAAGTTAAAGAAGCACATGAACATGTCGGACCTTAGAAGCAGAGTGGGCGGGAAGCGCACAGGACAGGTGGAAGGACACCCATGGAGACAGACAGGCTGGGAGGCAAAGGGAGGGCCGCACCATGCTGTGCAAAGGATTTGGCATGTAATGGCACTTGTGCTTCTGGAAGAGCAGGACAGGAAAAGATAACCTGTGTGCGGGGGAACCAGGAGACCTTTGTCTCTTCTGACTTCCAAGCTCCACTTCCCTTCCTCCTTAGACTGTGAGGTCTTTGAAGTGAGCTCTGCTCAGACTCATCTCGGGGTCCCCAGTGTTCTGCACGTGGCCTGGCTCAGTGCTGGATGAATGAATGGAATTCAGGTCCCTTTCAAAAGATTCAAATTTCATCCATCCTGTTTTTCTCTCCCCACAAGAATGAACGAAAATCAAAGGCAAAAAGGAAGAATCTTCTGAAGAGGAGTGACCCATCCCCAAGCTCTGGATTGGTGGTGACTGCCAAGTCTGAAGCCCTGAAGGCTGTTGAATGTGTGCATTTGTTTACCTGCATATAGACAATACGCTGGGTCCAGCACTGTGACAATACCAACCTGTCACACCTAGAAATAGCTGCATCACCCAGGAAGTCCACACCCCAGCTTTGCATCATGTCTTAGAACTAGGAAAGTGAGTTTATGTCAACTTCAGCTGAAACTACATTTTTCAGAATTCTCTTTTCCACATGTTTTCAGGTTTGGGGTGGCTCCAAGGGAAATTTGCACAAGATTTAGGAGGCAGAAACACAGCATGAGTCATTGCTTTCTGAAGGTCAGGTGGAAGGCATCGGACAGAGCTGCAGCTGACACGCAGTGTCTCTCTCCTGCAGGGGTGGAGGACACCTGGGCTGTCCCTCCTCCAGCTCCTGCTGGATCTCCTCCTCCAATGTTTTCCAAGTCCTAGGCCGGGTATGTGTTCAGCTTTGCAACAAAGGATGCCAGCTCTGCCTCCAAGTCATCTGTGTCAACAAGACTGCAGGCAGTGAGAACAGGTCCACGTTCCAGTTTCTCCTTGTAGGATGCAGCCAATACCATGCTTGTAAATGTTTAACAACCAGCTCTCCAGATGCAGCTGCAATCTAAATGGTAGTTGATGTTTTTGTTTATTTAAACAAGTAAGACAAAAGGGAAACAACAAATGTAACGTTCATCAAAGTTGGGAGCTACTTCTTTGCTAAGTGTTGTATATCACGTGAATATTTTCTGTATTCACAATGTAACTGCCAAGATATTTCAAAATCTTTTTTTAAAGTTTTATTTTATTAACATTTTCTCCATTGCTGTAAGTCTAGGCATCAACAAAATGTTATAAATTAAGCCCTGATGTAGCATTTGCTTATTTCTGTTGTGTCAATCTCCTATAGGAGCCATTGAAAGCTACCAATGTGATATGACTGAATCTGGAGTTTGCAAAGGGATGTCCAGTAGTACGTCCTTATACAGTATTTCCACTCCACAGATAAATATGCTCTAGATCATGGATAATAATTTTCAAAATGGTTGTGATTAACAGTTGGATCGGGAAAAATTCTGAACATTTAATAATCACGAGTCGGTACAAGTCATAAGTTGCTCTTGTCTGTGTGATTTCCAGCTCGATTTTGCTTTCCCCAAGTTGACCTCCAGCTTTCTTCTGAACCATGGGCCTTCCTGAGCTAGTGCCTTCAGGCCTGACATCAGATACAGAAGTCACAACCTGGCCCCCAGATCTTACCCAGCTCTCGGTTATAGTCGGTCTAGTTACAGCCATATATCCCCTGTTCAGTCTGTTCCTATATTTGAACCTTGACTGATAACAGAAATAAAGGAACTTGATGAGGGCCCAGACAGTTCTGGCCACCTATGCAGCAAGTTCCAGGGGTTTGTTACCATCTCTCAACAGTGCTTCCATATTCCCATCTTCCGAGATCTTTCTATATCTGACACACCCACAATCCACACAAATGTACCCACCTTCCCTATGGGATGGGGTGGCAAGATGCAAACTCAGGAGTTGAATCGCTGTTTCCAGTGATGGAGTTGGTACTGGGCACTAAGGGATGGTCCTGGTCAAGGTCTGATCAGGTCTTGTGACTGGGTATCAGGGAGCCCCCAGAGTCTCCTAGTATGTGTGCGGATACGGCTGTGAATCATAGCAGCACATAGTCAGGATAGAAGTCCTGTGCTTTGTTAGCATTTTTTCATTTGTACACCGGGTATTCTGCCAACTGTTAGGCTGGATTCAGAGTTATAGTGGAAAAAACATGGGAAAAACTTGTCTCAAAAGGAAAAAGATTCAAATATTTATAGGGAATGAAGCTGCCATTTAAATATTGCAGCTACTTTCCTACGTGGGTGGGTTGTTCATAGAAAACCCTACTGGTTTGAAAGTAAAAGGACACGGGACCACAGATTGCCTTATGGGGAGAGTCAGGGCACGGCATTTTCCTGGCCAAGGCACTAGTTGTTCCTGCTGCTTCTCCTTGGCAAAGAGAAGAGGTATTGGAAATTGTGTCTCAAGGTAGCTTATGCTCTGTTATCTTTTTTCCTTATGAAGCTCAAACGTTTAGAATTTCTGAGAGGCTGTATGATCCCTATATGATTCATTGGCAAGAAAAGACACTTCAAGGGGCCAAGATCTTTCCTAAGGGAAGGGGAAGTTTAGAGAGGTGACCCAAGATAAAGTGACAGAGTTGACCCTGGGGCTGTTTGGGGCTGGCAGAACCCTCATGATTGGCCGGTCATGTGATGGGAACATGGCTGAGAATGTGGGCGTGCACTGGGGAGCTATTGATTTGAAGTCCCAGCGTGGAGCACTCTGTGCCAACACAAGCACTAAGAAAGATCACTATCTTCAAAGAACACTTTGGTCAGTACAGGGGTCCGAACCCAGCAAGTGCACCATCTCAGCCATGCACAGGAGAACATCACCTTGTGCTGGATCAGCTTGCAACAACCATTACAGGTGGCCACAGCAGCATCAATGACAGCTGAAACCCACCTGCCTGTGGGAGCCTGGTGAGATTTCTCAGTTCTACCAGCAAGTGCATAGGGAAGCCAGACTAACCATTTTAAACTGAGTGCAGACCAAGGTATTTTTTTAATAATCCAAAAGCCTCAAAAGATTTGCTGAGATTTTTGGAAACATGGCAAGTTGGGGGGCTAAGCCCATTTTGATTTGAAAATAGGAAATGTGACCAAATTCACACTTGTAAATCAGGACATCTGGACTGCAGAAACTCCACTCACTTGTGAGCCCTTCCTGGGTTAGCCTCCCTGAAGTCTGTATATCCCTGCAGAATTTTGCTGAGTTTTGAATCCTTAATGACTTTAAAAACATTCTTAGTTTCTTTGAAATAAAAACAAGCTGCACCAAGAAGTCAGAGGAAGAGCTCCTACATTTTGCAGAAACCCTTGGGATAGATTCTTGTTGCAATGACAACAGCCTCCTAGACTCTAAGCAGTTCATTTTTTAGACATAACTTTGCTCTCTCTCTGGACAAATGAGCAGCAAACACCTGCTTTCCTTAACCTCTGCTGCCCAAAAGTGCTTGTTAAAAGTCAGTTTCTGAGGACAATTTATCTGAAAGAACACAGAGCAGATGGTCCCTTTCCTGAAGTAACTATCTCTAACATTCTCTCTCTCCAAGGATTCTTGGCTATGTCCAAGGTTAACCTGCTGGACATCTCAAGATGGATCTGCCATCTCAAGCCCTGCTCTTTCTCCAGGTGTCAGTCCATTAAGACAATTGGGGCTGGGGATATAGCTCAATGGAATAAGCGCTTGCCTAGCAAGTGCAGGGTCCTGAGTTCGATCCCCAGTACCGCAAAAAAAAAAAAAAAAAGACAATTGGGCTGCAGGGACATTCGATCAACCACAACTTAACCCTCAAGACAGAGCTTAGGTTAGGAAACAAGAGCTTTGGAGTCGACCAGACTCAAGTTTACTTCCCCTCTCTCTCTTTCTATCTCTCTCTCTCTGTTTCTGTTTCTCTCTGTCTCTGTCTGTCTGTCTATCTGTGTGTATGTGTGTGTCTCTCATTCCCCCTGTCTCTCACACACATTCACACAATATGAATGACCCATAACCATTCAAGGGTCTAAGTTTGCTCATCCTTTAAAGGGGACAATAGTACCTACCTCATTAGGAGTAAAGATTACATGAGCTAATGCATGTGAAATGCTTAATATAGGACCCGGCCTTAGATTCCACCCAAAGTATGTGAATTATCAGGGTGTGCCTAACACTTAGTTTCCAAATTCTGTTATCTTGTTTTCTGTTTCATCCTTGCAAGGATTCTTTGCAGAAGCCTGAGTAGGCAATTTTGCCCCTGGTTTCAGAAAAGAACACTGGTTTATCCTTTCCCACAAATTAGTGATGACTCCAGGACTGAAATTTACACAAGGCTCCTTTAAATTCTGTGATCCACATCCCACCTTCTCAGAGCACCTTGGCTTTTCCCAAGCTCAAGCCTTCCCCCACCTCACTGCCTGCTGGAAGGGACCAGAAGAGATTAAATGAAGAAAACTCTCCTTATTAATTCATCTAAGTGGTATTAGAAAAATTTCTTTAAGAGTTAAAGTGACACTGCTTTTGCCATCATTCTGGAAAAAGGTTTCCATGCAGAAACCTGTGTTTCTGGAAGCACCAACCCTTCCCCTAACTGGGCGGCTTCACCAGGGAGCTGCTCTGTGCCACCAGAGCAGGAGAAATAAATCCACTTCCAATCTTCTTCATTTCAGTTCAGAGACCAGGAAAGGCATGCTGCTCCAACCCCCAGGGAGACCATGTGGACAAGTTCAAGGCAGGATTAAGTGTGCCTGTGGGAAGGGGGCAGAAAGGCAGCTGCTCTCATGACTAATGGAGCCCTACATGCTGTGGAGAAGCCACTGCCATTAAGGGAAGTTCCTCTTCCTGCACCAGCAGATAGATCAGGAGACAGAAAAAGAGAGGCTGAGAGATACAGAGACCAAGATCAGGATAGAGAAAGAGACCTAAGATGGCACAGAGGGAGGATATGGATAGAATTTAATCTTAGGTTAAGTAGCACCTCTTCAGCTGTCTAGGTTAAATAAGACAAATAAGAGCTAGCATTCACCAAACACTTGCTATAAGCCAGGGACTGAGTTAAGCACTTGTACACATCACTGCCCTTGGTGCTCACAACAACCCTACAAAGTAGGTACTGAAATTATCCTAATTTTTCTGATAAGAAAGCAAAGCATGTTCGCTGTAGTTCCATTGCTGAGGACAGTCTCATGCCAGATCTCTGCAACAGTATTGCGTCTTCTCTACTGTGCATGGCTTTGGCTACTAACATTGGAAACACCTGCTACGTCCCCACAAGCAACTGGCTCTACAATCAAACAAATTTTCCCAGAAAGCTCTGCTCCACCTTCCCACTCTCAAGTTTTGAACATGTCATGATTGTTTCCACCCCAGGACTTTTTCCTTTGCTTTTCCTCCTGCCTGGAACTTTATTCCTCAGATCTTGATCTTCATATTTCTTTAATGTAATCCAAATCTGCTGCAGTGTCACTCCTCAAAAAGAACTTTTCTGAATTCCCAATGTAAATCTCTCTCTCTCTCTCTCTCTCTCTCTCTCTCTCTCTCTCTCTCTCTCACTCACATACACACCTCCTTATCCAGGTTAATTTGGTTTTGTTGTTGTTGTTATATATCTCTCCTATTATAATATAAGCCCCATCAGAGTTGGGGCTTTATCTACATCATACATGAGTTTCTAGTATGAGTTTCTAGTTTCTAAATTAAAGTATTTCATTAATACTTATTACTTGAATGTAGGTTGAATAAATGAACGAAGGAGTATTGGTCAAACGCTGCCCAGGAACTAGGATCTTTAAACTGAGCAAACCGTGCCTATAGCGCCTCCATGGGGAAGCACTCAATGGATGGACTCTCCGATAAATCTTACAGTATTTTATATCAGAATGTGTACATTGGCAGCATCCTGACAAGTCACACAATGGAGGATCACAGTGTTTCTGTCAATCAGCCTTCTTTAGGGGATGCAGCATTGTGCTGTCTGGATCGCCCTTCAGATTCCAGACTCTCATTCCCTCAGCTCCCACAAATACTGACGCTCTTTTCTGGAATTCCCCATTGAGGAGAACAGCCTTGTCCAAGGTCAACCTCTTCCATGCAGGAAAGTTGCACCCATCGACTGGTCAGTCTAAGGTCTAAAGGGCCAGCTCCCTTGCCTCAATTCAGGACAGTGGTAAAAGGCAACCCCCTGGGCTCCTGAGGGATCTGATGAAGCTCTTTGGTAGCTTCCTCACAGGTCAGCCCCTCCCTTTGTGCAGTCATGCCTACTTTACCAGGAATCCAACAAGAAGGCACGCCCCAGTAGACCCCACACACTCAGAGAAGCAGTTATGTACCAGAGAACCAACCTCAGGTGCCAAAACTATGCATGCATTTTCTCCTTTATCTGAGCAGCAATGACAGAGAAGCTCTTCCTTGGCCAGCCTGAAAAGTGTTGCTCCATGGTATCCTCCTATCCACAAGTTCTATTCCTCAGAGCTGCAAAAAAACAAGTTAAATTCTTCCACCCCAAAGTAGCCTCTTAGGTATTAGAAATTGGCCATCATACTGTGATAGCCAAGCTAATCAGCCCCACTTTTTCAACCTCTCTGACACTGAGGATCTGCATCTCCCTGCTTACATTCACAAATTCCCCATGCCCCAGTTGAAGTGTGTGAATTACAAAAAGAGCAGATATATGCCATGTTTTTTTAATACTCCTTCCCTACTACCACACCCCACAGCACAGCCACCTTAATACAAAGCCAAGGACACATTGTGCTGGGACACACCTAGAGCTTCTCTTTCATTTTTGGTTATTTCTTTTGAAATGTGATTCCTTTCCTTTGGGAAATGACATGTGTAGGCAGACCACCCCCCAAGCTGCGTACAACCATTGAAGATTCTTTTCATCAAAGACCTTTTCCTTTTGTTCTAAACTACAGTTTTTGAACAAAAAGAAATGTAGCTCTTATGTCACCCCCACTGGGGTAATAGCCAAGAATATCACTAGTAGCAAAGTCAGTCTCTTTTTGTTAATATCTGACTTTGGTGGAGTTGCAAATCTAATGGATATTGCTCTGTTGGGGGCATAAGAACACACTGTAAAACAAGCTGCTGTCTTTAAGAAGGGGGAAGAAAACCTCATATTAACGGGCAACACATGTGTTACTATGACGACAGTTTTTAAAAGATTATGAGCAAGCCAAACGTCTTCTATTATTCATAAAGAAAAGATAATGTTTTGCCATCACCAAATGATATGCTCTGCATCAAGACGTGCTCCTTTTTATCTAGATGTGTGGAGGGAACGACAGTTCAATGTGTTTTGTCAGTTGTTCGCTCCTCCAGAGAGAATATAGGAGCACTGTTCATGACAGAGCATCCATAGTGCTGCAGACAACTTCTAAAGCACTGATCTTCTCAGTGCTGTGCAGTCTAACTTACAGAGCTGCGCTACACATTGGTGTAGCAGTGATTTGATAATTAGCTCTAAGTGTCCTGCTTACCCTGAGACAACAGGCTTGCAGAGGCACCTGTCTCAGAGCAGATTTACACCACGCAACCAGAAGGGCTTTTGACAAAGATCTCAAGTTCTAAATGGGAATGGGGAGTGGGTGGTAGGAAGGGGGTAGTTTCAGAATGAGGAGGACTGCTTCAGAGGTGCAGCCTGGAGAGGAGAAATGACAGTGCGAACTTATTGGAGAGGTGGCAAGCTCAGAGCCATTTGGGCTGATGCTGTGGGGAAAGACAGATGAGTACAGAGGCTGAACTGATGTCAGAGACCAGAGCTGGGGAGATCAGGAACTGACTAAATAAATGGACTCCATGGTCAGCTATGCACCAACCCTATGCTAGCCACTGGGAGAACAGGGATGACAAGCAAAGGCTTGACATTTTGTATGAGTAGTTTGTGGCTATTCGGTCATATTACAAAGTCACCTCTGGAGAGTCTGGAAAACTCTCTGGAAACACTGGGCTGATGTGCCCTGGTGAGTGCAACTAATTGGTTAGTGACAGGAAGGCAAGGTTGTGACTCTCAGTCAAAAGCAACACAGCTTGATTAGCCTGTTTAAAGGTTTAAGGTAGAATTCACATAAAATTCACTTTCCTTGGAAAATCAGAAGAGCCAACCACGTTAAGACCGTAATCCATGAGGCAACAATTTTCTGAGATCTAGTAACAGTTGCTCCCATGAATGCACCCATGGTCTCCAGCACCCAGTGCATCTTGGTTCTGGCTTCATTATATGAACATTTAAGTCTAGAACCTTCTGGTGTCTTCTTTTCAAGGAAGAAACTTTTAGACCAGTCACTGAAGGGCAGGGAGGAGTTCTACAGATTGAGAGAATAAGTGAGAAGGGAATAACTGACCAGGGAGGAGAGCAACACATATAAAGGCACGTGGGCATAATAGAGCACTGAGCAATTGGGTCCGGGTTCTGTGTGACTAGGAAATGGGTGCAGGAGTTTGGCCTGGGTCCTCTGATTGGCTAAGTAAGGTAGTTCAGGGGCAGAGAGAGGTCAGTGTAAAGCATACAATGAAGATCGCGTCTGCTGTATAATTAAGAAGAGAAGCTGTGAGGAGAGAGCAGGCCTCACAATTCCAAAACTGGAAGACACTCACACAGTCAAAGCAGATCTAGCGCTCCAGTTACTACTGCTCCCTACTAAATCTCCTAAAACTTATTGGCATGAAAGCAGTTACTGTGTTTGGCTGGAAGAATTGTGGGTACAGTTTGTGCAGGGCACCTCAGAGACAATTTGTCTCTTCTCTCAGTGTCTGAGTTGGATGGGGGTAATTCAACAGCTAGGAACTGAATCATCTTAAGGCATCTTTGCTTATATGTTCAGTGGTTGAAACTGGCTATCAGCTAGACCATAGGTGGGCTACTAGCCAGAATACCTACATGTGATCTCTCCAAATGGTCTCTCCATATGACATCTTTTGTGCTTCCTCACAGCATGGTGGCTAGTTTCCAAGAGTAAGCATCTCAAGAGAAAAGGACAGAAGTGCATGGCATATTTATGAGTGAACCTTGGAAATCACACTGCATTGCTTGATCATGCTCCATCTGTCAGTACAATCACAAAGATCATCCAGCCTTCAAAGGGAAAGAACACAGACCTCAAATGAAGGAGTACCAAGAACACATTGTGATCTCAAGGGACAGGAGGTGTTTCTATCTTTGGAAAACACAATATTCTGTATTTGGCTCTTGGAAAGATGGATACAGATGGTCTCTGTCTCACAATAGTTTGATATGTGGCTTTCCAAAATTATTGTGGTACTAAATCTATATGCATTCAGTAGAACTCTTACTTCAAATTATGAATTCCAATCTTTTCCTGTACTAGTGATAGGCAATACAATACTCTTTCATGATTTCCAATTGTGACTTAATACAGTTGTCTGAGCACATCTAAAGAGGACTGGGCTAAATGATGATGTTTGGTGGATTACGTGTATTAAATGCATTTCTCACCTACAATACAGTTTCAACTTACAGTAGGTTTACTAGGACATAATTCAGTCAGAAAACAAGGAGTATATGTGTACAACAGACTGGATTCACTCAATTTATTTTTTTTTTAAAGAAAATTGGATATGTGCAACTAAAGTTAAGGAAGTGGTCTGAGCTATAAAGAGTATAAGTTTGGAAGTCTTCAGTGAGGTAAGTGCTCATCACATAGATGAAAAAGATGAGATTGTCAAGCAGGCAGCAAAGCTGAGAAGAAAAACAATACAGGCACTGAGCTCTGGGGCACCCCAACATCTCCGAATCTGGGATATGAAGCAGAGCCAGTAAAGAAGACTAAGCAAGAAAGGCAGTGAGATGCAAAGATATCCAGAAGGGCAAGTGTGTCAAGGAGGGAAGAATAATCAACCAGCGAGCCCTGCAGCCCATGCGAAGCCACAAGAGCTTTGCACAAAGATAAGGTCTGAGTACTTTTAGAAAGAAATTTAGAAGTAGTGTGTAAAACAATTTTGACATAAGGCAAAGAGCAGAATGAATCTAAGTGACCAAATATAATTTCTATATCTCAGTCCTAAGGAAATCTGAAGAACTAGACAAGGTGGGGCCCGGAGCCTGACTGAAGACTTGGTTTGAAGTTGGAAATGAAAGGAACTGAGGAATGGACATAATTTGAGAGCCAACAGGTTCTGTCCTGTCAAGGAAACAGTTCAGGTAAAGGATTCTGGCTTCTGTGATGTGGTGCAGCTAAGCCCAGGTATCAAGTCTGACTCCTTATTAGCAACCAAGGACTCATTCTGTTCTCTGGCCCAGATTAACCTGTAAAAATCCTGTACTGAAGGCAAAGTTAATCAAGGAATTAGTAGTGATGAAGCCACCCACCATTGTTAAGGACACAGTTACCCTCACAGCCAAGTGTATTTCATTTAACCCAAGGAGGAGGTAAAGCTCTGAAAACTAGTAAATAAAAAAGCTTTTTTAAAAAAATCCTGGCAGTAGCCTCATTGCCTCCATTTAGCCCCAGTTCATCCTTGATAAGGATTCTCTGTTCTGCTCTGTACCTTTATAAAACCTTTTAAAAAATTAAATCCTGGAAGCAGACTTCTACACTGAGTTCCCTGAAGGAAGGATTAAATATTCCACAGGCCTTTGAGAATCATTTTCTTGGTTTCTCTTGTCTGGTTTCTACACTGTGCACACTGAAAGGATCCTCTTTGCTCTTTAATATCTCCTCTTTCTTTTTGTAATTAGTTTGTTTCTCAGTGTTTGCCCTGTGACTTTGAGGCAAACATCATCTCCTAGACAATCAGGACCTGGATTTTGCTGCAGCGGGTTGCCTGAGAAAGTTTTATGCCACTGTTAAAGTGGCAGCAAGTGTGATATATGTGTGTTCAAGAATGTCACAGCCACTGTTGGTTGTGTTGGCTGCTGTCTCAATCTCACCTTGGTATGTGACATCATAGACATTATCCAGGTGACTTGGACATTGAGAATTTGGCATTTCCAGTGTTGAGTAGCAAGTCCTGGTTCAATATTAACAAATGCATTTTATTTTTTTGTAAGAGTTTCTCACAGAAGGGTCCTGAGCTCTGGAGAGAATGGGACCAGAGATTTAAATATCAACCCTGCCATTTGCTATATTCCATGTGCTTATCTCTGTAAAATGAGCACAGTAAGATATTGTAGGTTAGTGAGAACATATGCAAAACTTACAGTACAACTTAAGGTTTAATCATTGGAAGTTATTACTATTGTAATTAATACTTTTTTCCCTCAAAATTTCATCTCAATCCTCCCCAACATGCTTGTTTATACTTTTCTTTCTTATGAAGTAGCACATCTTCTTTTAGGTGAACATGGTATCTTCAGTCATTTGTGTCTAATAAAGTTTCTCCTGCATTTGGTGTGTAAGTAAGGAATTCCCCAGAAGGTCTAGAGATGTAGGGTGTAGGGCAGAACTGCTGTGTCTACAACTCAATCTAATCAGGACCTAACCAGGAAAAGGAAGCTACCCAGCTGCTTGAGGCAGAAGAGCTCAAAGGCAGGGAAGTGGTTATACTGGATGATGGGAAAGCTGAGAATCCAAGCAGCATAGTGAGGCAATCAAATGTTAGCAAAAACAGGAAGCCATCACCTCCCATAAGCCACAGGAAAAGGGAAAGGAAGAATGACTGGGCGGGGCCTGATGAAACCCTTAAGAAACTGGAACTACAAAGGAGGGACAGCAACTGCTGCATGTGCCTCCCAAAGTCACCCAAGAGAGGGCAAATGCCCTAGTTTCTCCTTTCTTCTTCCTCTCATCTTTCCCCAGCTTCCCATTACCTGAGCCCCAGTGGAATCCATCAACAAAGTTGTGAAAGGCTGCCTTCAAGAGTAGATGCCTTTCCTGTTTAATAAATGGTGCTGGAAAAACTGGCTTGCCTCTCGACGAAAACTGAAAATAGACCCCAGTCTATCACCATGCACCAAACTCAGGTCAGAATGGATCACAGACCTCAACATTAAAAAAGAAACTCTAAACCTACTGGAAGACAAAGTAGGTAAAAATCTGGAAGACATAGGAGTAGGCAGAGAGTTCATGAACAAAAATGAAGCTGCAAGGGAAACACTTCAAAGAATCAATAATTGGGACCTCATCCTACTGAAAAGTTTTTGTACATCTAAAGAAATCACCAGCAAAGTAAAAAGAAAACCCACAAATTGGGAA
>PVLD010011138.1:0-66809 GCA_004027595.1 Dinomys branickii
TCTCCTTTCTGTCTTATTCTAGTCATGTTATTTATTTGAAGTTTTCCTTCTTTTGCCGACTGTTTAATTATTTGTTCTGTTTAGGGAGTTATTTCTATAGCTGTTCTTGGGATTGTGGTCTATTTATTCTCTGTCTAGAATATCTTTTAGTGCTTTTTCCAATGCTGGTTTGGCACTCATGAATTTCTTCAGTTGTTCTAACTGCAGCACCAGAGAAACTCAGTCATGCACAGGTTGGTTTATGCATTTGATTATTCATGCAACATGATGATCCCGCTCCTTGTTCATTCACAACTGGCCACATGGTTAGTTTCAAGCCCTGTGTTCAACAGTTGAATTTCACATCTCCACTGTCAGTGCTAGTCATTTTCTCCCATTTGTTTCCCAAAATCCAAAAAACTTTGGTGCCCGGGCATGTAGTCCAAATGCATCATGCTTTTACTTCTGAATCTTTCTGTGTGCTATTTCTGTTGGAACCAAGTCCTCAAACCCTACCTCTAGAACTCAGATGTTTTGATGGAACAATGTAATTTTGTGAACAGTTCCCTCACCTTAGGTGTGATATCAGAGGTAGTTAAGAAACCACAAGCCCCATTTTATTTTTTGAGATGGGGTCTTAGGTTTTGCTGTGTAGTTTGGGCTGGCCTTGAATTCACTTTGTAGCCCAGGCTAGCCTTGAACTAATGGTGATGTTCCTGCCTCAGCCTCCCAAGAGATCTGAGTTTACAGGGGTACACCAGCATGCCCATTCCCTAGTATGATTTGAAAAAGCTCTATGCTTTAAAATAATTTGCTATTTTATTAATGTTGGTACTTAGGATTGAATCTAAGGCCTTGAGCACACTAAGGACACTGACATTTAGTGTTATCCCTTTGAATAATCTGAGGAATATTTTAAGGTGTGGATTATCACTGACCAACAGGATGAAGTGAATGTTTTCAGGATTAAATGTGCAGCATCCTGTCCTACAAAATGTAGGTTTTCTTAGTACTAATAAACAAGCAATGATCTTAAGGTTGAAACTGACACATAGGAGAGTGATTTCCGAAACCACAGAGAAGAATAAGAAACACATTCCCTGGGTGTCAGGTGAGTGTAATCCCTAAATTGTCAGAGATTCAGTGCAGGGAATTAGCAAGTCTTAGCCTGGAGGCGTCAGGCTTCTGAGTTAATGAACAGCATACGAGACTTGAATGGCAAAATACATCTTCTTTGTTCCTCATTTTCTTTCCCAGAACATTGGCTATTATATTTCTGCCTATCTCTTCAGTTTCTTCTGAAGAACTAAGCACAGTTGTTTAGGGAAGTCTCTTCAGCAGCACAAAGAATTTTTTGATTCCTCTCCTCTCTACTTTTCTCTTAGTCTTGAATTTTATCCTCTCTCTTAGATCTTCCTATGATGTATCACTTTAGTATTTTCTTATGGTCCTCCAAATCTGTTGTTCATACTAAATTTCAAAGTCCACCCTGGGTCAATTGAGCCATTTTCTTTCTTCTCACCTTAGCTGGTAATGTACAGCCTTGCTGGAGAAGACTGACACACATTTAACCATGGCTACTGCCATAATCCCTGTCCTCCAACCTCAGCTGGACTGCCAGACAACCCAACAGTCCCTCTTCATTTCCCAAATAAGGTATTTTTCCACAATGGTACTTCCTAACTTTATCCACGCTTTCCAGATACTAAATCCTCTCCCTGTGGATTTCTGCCTCTTTGTTATCAGAAAAACAGTAACAACTACCCACAGGAAATCTCAGTGTTCTGAATCTATAAAATTAATTGCACCGAATTCATTTATTTTGCACTTTCAACCAAGAGAGTGGAAAAGAATACATCGCTTTTTAAATTTTTTTTATTTTAAAGAGAAAAAAACTAACAAAACAACATCAATGAAGACAAAAACAAAAACAAAAATAATATACAAGCTCAAAACAAAATGATAAGAATTAACAATGGTTGCCACACTACATCAGTTTTTCAAGCATAACTGTGCTTCCAATGTCCTCAGCTTCGCCTCTTCAGTCATGCGAACTTATTGAGCACCTCTTATAATTTTGATTTTTATAATTTTTGCTTTTAATAAAATAATAATTATTTTTAACTATAACTTTATGTTCACAGCAAAATTGAATGGAAGTAGAGATTTCGCATATTGCCTTATACCGTATAAAGCACACCCTCCCTTGCTGTCTGTACCCCCACAGTGTACATTTCTCACTGCATACTGACACTCCAGCCAAAGGCAAGTGGATAGTTCACATGAGTTGCACTGGTGATGTTGTGCATTCTGGCGATCTTGACAAGTGTGTAACGACAGCAGCCTCACTTATACTATCATCTAGAGTAGCATGACCGCTAAAGAGTGCTGTGTTTTGCCTCCATCCCCTCCTCTTTTACTCTTCCACGGCCATCGATGAGCATTTTTGTTTCTCTGTCTTTCATTTGGCAAAATGGAGTTTTGGGTTCTCCATGCATTTTTGCAACCTGATAGCTTCTTTCTTTTCAGTGCCATCTGTATTTCTACTGTCTCCTTCATTCTTGGGGAGTAAATAGTCCTCTATTTAAATATTTTTGAGTCCCACTGACCTTGCAAACATGTAAACCAACAGATCAAAATATTCTCTGTAAACTCTTTCCTCCAGCAATCATTCTCTTCTCCTTTCTTTAACAACCCAGCTTCTTAAATTGCTCATAGTCTGTCTCTATTTCTTCTTGCAGTGTTCTTTCTCCCACACACTGGAATCGAATGTCCACTCATATACATCCAGAGTTTCTGCTCACAGTGTAATAACCAGGAGAAACTTTTCCTTTGACTTCTATGAGAATAAAATCCTGGTTTTCCTTCCATTTTCTTTCTTCTCCTTGACTTACGTTTGTATTATTTCCATTCTTTTGATCTTATGAAATAAAAGCTCCAGAGATTTTACTACCTGTATTTGCCTTTGATAATCTTATTTACACTCATGACCTTTAGTGCAGTATAAACTTGGATAATTTTACTTTTCATGGCATCAAAGGAACCAAAACTTGTGGATATAGGAACCATACCTGTTCTGCATGGTTCATGCAAAACATATACGCTTGTTTTGACTCACAGAAGAGCATACAGTGTGAGAATTATCTATATTAATTATGCACTTCCACCCTATTTAAATTTCCAATGGAAAACGCAGTTTTGTACCATTTATTTCCACTGCCTTCTATACCAATTCATCCAAAACCTTCTAAGTTGTTTAATGACAGCCATCACTACAGGTTCAAGTCTGAAATTTTCAGCCTTGGTCCCCAGCTCTCCTGACCACCTATCTGGATAGTTATTAATGTTTGATATTGCCAGACAGTGATGATGCAAAGGAGATACCATTTCAGCACCGTGATCCCTGCCGTTCTGCAGTTTACAACCGGGAAGAGAGGCAAACTAGGGTGAATAACTATATAAGTGGTTATAATGACCACCTCCTGTAAGACAGCCTATCCCTGTCACAAACGACGAGAGGAGCAGATCTCTCTGAGCCGTGAAAGCTGCACTGAACTTAGGTAGAAGATGGAACAGGTGTAGAGAAAAAATAGGAAATCGCATATCTGAAAGGTGAGAGGAAGGAAGAAACACGGGCTTCAGAGGAACGGATATCATGGTGTTGTAGCTGTTGGTGCTCAAATCCAGAGGAAGGTTAGCAGAGCAAAAATCTGCAGAGATGCATAAGAATAGCCAGGAAGGAGCATGTGATTGCTATTTTATTTTATGTTGCCCAACTTAAAATTTTCAAGTCATTCTTATTATTCCCACTCCCTATCGGTAAACATTCCATCACCAAATCACCCCATTTCCAAGTCCTAAACACCCGTCAAATTTATTGATGTCTTTCTATCCCATCTCCTCACCCTTGGTTCTAACCGGTGTTATCTCTAAGGGGTTACTCTGCTATGTTTTTGTTCCCTGGCATAGAATTACTTTCTCCTATATCTTAAATTTCAAACACATAATGCTCACTTTAATAAATACTTGGAGAAGTTGTTTCATGCATACATTCTTTTAATCCTCACTATTAATATGGTTGGTAAAGACGACCTTATGTCCATTTCATGAATAAGGATATGGAAGCACAGAAAACTTACTGTAGTTTCTAGACCAGCTTATTCTGTTAAAGGCTCTCTCATGTGCTACTTTTTAGTCAAGAAAATGTTTCTTTGGCCTTTTGTCTCAAAGTCAACTCTTCCTCTGCCCATAGATATCTTTCCATTAGGGAGGCTTGCCATTTATTTATGAGGCTTAATTGTTATTTTGTTGCTATATGCCCTGCCCTATACCATGCAGTATTATAATAACCTACATATGCTATTTATTTATCTGGCTTAGTATGCTTGTTTTAATATGTGTGATTGTGATCCTATAATTATTTTTAAGTGAATCAACTAATACATTGAACTACTGCAGTAGGTAACGCTTTGAAAGTCAAAAATAGATATAAATGCAAAGTAACATTGATAAACAATGATCCCAACAATAACAGTTGTGTTTGTTTTTAATTACATATATAAAAATAAATAAGAAATAATTACTGTTTCAAGAAAAACTTTCATTAAAAATGGTATCCAGTTCCCACACATTGGAATGAACTGATCTTCCAATTATATATTGTTAAAAACAGTGACCTAAAAGTAATGTGTTCAGTTTTATTTATAGTTTTTTACTGTTTGTCTTTTATGTGTATGAAATAGAAATCATAAAATGAAGCATTCTGGCCTAAGTATTATACAGACTTCACTAATTATTAGAAGACATGCTTTGTTTTATTATTGAACTTTTTAATTTCTCGAGTATCCATAAATGGATTAACATGGATGCCATGCAGATCTTCATATGTTCATTTATTCCTCACTCCATTCACTTCATATTTATGAAAATAATATGAATGTTATGTAAAAAGTACTGCCTTAAGGCCCAGGCATGTAATTTGAATGTAGCACCTCACAAACAGAGTAAGTCCCATAGTCATTTACCACTGGGTTGGCCACAGGGATATGAAATTCTGCAGGAAAACCTGGGAGACAGGAGTCTCCATCATGTTATCATGGAGACATGACATTGGAAAGAGGGTAAAATGGGAAATAACTTATGAAATTTCCTCATGTGAATAATATTGGTGAAGCCTTGGGATGACTGTGCCTGGAGATGAGTAGGATGAGCAGGTGACAGTCAATAATTGCTTTATAGATTACTGAAAAGTCAGGAAACAAATCTGTCACGATTTAAGAGATTTTATAGAGGCCTTCAAGATTCAAGGCAAAGGCCAGAGATAGAATGTCTTTTATATCTTAGTAATGATTTTTCCATTATAATATGGTAGCTAGACAATGAGTACACATAGTGGAATTTCGGGAAGTCTGGAAGGTACAACATAAAAATACATGTCCTCACAGAAATGGCACAGTCCTTTTATAATAAAGGTTTGAAAACAAAATATTTGATAATGTTAGGTCAATCCAAGGAAATATTCTAGATCTTAAAAATTTTGAAACAGGAACAACTTGGTTATAAAAAATAAAGCCAGTTTGTAATTGTTTGATATTTTTCAACATTAGAAAAATTGACTATGACTCATTTGACTAGCATATTAACAAAAGAAAGCCTTTTAAAGCACAGTAAAATGTTTCATCTTCAGAAGGTTCTGTTCTGTCTCATTCAGGCTGGTTATGAAAATGTTATATACAAAATGAAAAATAAATGTAAAAAGCATCATAAATTATGTAACTACTTTCTACTCACTATTTAATAAATTTTGTGGAAATCATTTCATAATTGTGATTAGTTAGAAACATCTTTTGCCTTTTTATCTAACTTGGTTTTATGTGTACAAATATTAGCATTGGTCTTTTTAACTATGATTTACTCTTATTTAAAACATTGTCTGGAGAAGACTTTAATAATTATATTAGAAAAGGAAGTTACAATGCTCACAATAATGGCAATGAAAATAGTATTATTTATGTTGTAGAAAATAATGGTATTTATGTGCATTTACATGGCATTTATGTGTATCAAATAAGAAATGTTTTTGTTATTTCATTGGGGTTAAATTAGCTATACTAAAGTGTGCAAATCTCAAAGGAGGTTGTTGAGTTTGAGATGAGTGTATGTAATCACACCACCAATTTCTCTATGAAAATGCAGACTTTTATCAACTTTTTAGTCAATTTCCTCAGCCTACCCACCACAGAGAGCCACTATCTTGATTAATAAGTAGTCTTGTGGATTAATTAACAAATACCTCTTTAAATATCTGATAGCTGAATAGAAACTATGCAATTACCCTTTCTTATGTTACCTAAACAACTGCTGTCTAAATTTCACAGGACGAAAATGATTGGAATTTGAGAAAGATCCAATATTACACCAGAAGGTCATACTTTCTTTTTAAATTAGTTTGCTTAAAAATGCCTGCTAATTAAATATGAAAACAAAGTTTGTTTTTGCAAATGTGGTATGAAGAGCAATGGATTTACAGAGCAAAGAGCAGTGCATTCATCTCAGGAGACTTGAAAGGGCTGAAGTTGTCCAATAAGAAGCCCTTTCCATGGAAGAGATATTTACATATTGTGTAGAGTAATAGATTTTTATGTTGAATATGTAATTAAATATGTAGGAATATACCTTTCCTACATAGAATTTGACTCTGTAGCCAGAAATAATGCCTTGTGCATTTCAAATGGACCATACATGGAAGAACATGGAAAATACATGTTTGACAAAATTTTGGTGTCTGAAGGTCTAAAACACTCTGTAGCCTGAACTCCTTCTGATGCCTCTGAGAATGTTTATTCTGGAATTTTGCAGTGGAAGCCTCAAAGAGATCAACTGTGTGCACATTAAACAGTTTGCATGGTCTAAATACATGATCGCACACCTAAAGGCAACAAAGAGGAAATTCATCGTGCATAGGAATTAAACTGCCTAAGATGATGGCATTCTTGCCTCACTGTAATTCCTGACTAGTCGCTATGAAGTCATGTGGAATGGCCCTGAGCCAGTATGGCACCCAGCCAGTATGGCGCTGGCCACTAGAAGGCACGTGCTAAGCCCCACCGTTCTTCCTCTGAGTCAAATTAGGACTTCCTACTTCCCTTTTTGCAATATCTTGTTTCGTTTTCCCATGCTCCTGCCTAATCCCAGGCTACCCCGTCAGGCAGTCCACCCCCTACACCTGCCTCCAGCCTGGGCCTATTTAACCTTTGACCCTAGGCCAGGACTCCACGTCCCTCTTCTCCTACTGTGGTCTTTCCTGTGCCCACAGAAAAGTCATTTGATTCTGTTTTATTTCTTCTGAGCTGGAAAAACCTATCACAGACAGTGCAGCCTATGTCAGCTCCTATTCACTGTAGTTGTACAGAAATTGTTATCAAAGAGGTTGATGTAGAGCCTGGGATTCCAATTTCTAACTGAAAAATAATATTAGAGTTATATGTGGAATATTTTGAATTATAAAGGTTGGTAGCCAGTTCATGTTTTCAATACCGAAGAAACATCTGTGGAATCTAAATAAATTCATATCAAGTTACATCAGAACTCTAAAACTGTCATCTTGGACCACTATTCTAAATAATAAAATATATCCACAATATTATTCTACTACTTTGGAAGAATATTTCAAAATAGTGAGATTGCCAAAGATTTTGAAACCAAAGCATTTATGAAGAAGTCAATCTAGGAATGGAACCAAGTTTTATTTGTACTTGAGTGTGGAAGACATTGCTCTCCTCTAGACCCAAAGGTGACTGTGCTTACTTGTGAGCCGTGCAGGATGTATAGAGGCCACACCCTTCATTTGGGTTTCAGTGTGAATTGTGAGTCTGGCAGGGGCTGTGTGTGTCTTCATGCAAGCAGTCATGCAGCAAGGGAAGCTAGCGCTGCTCCTCACCAAGGCCCTCAGTTGATCCCAGGGGCTGTGGGGCTCAGAGATAACATCTCCGTTGATGCACATGCCACTCCAGAAAGAACTCCTCCACAGAACTGCTACAGAGCAGGGTTCTTCTTGATCACAACCTGAATCTGGCAGCTCTGTTCCTTTTGCAAGAATGCTTTTTCTTTATTCTTTCTTGTATGAGCCTTGCCAGCCTAGCAACTTGTCTAGCACACTTGGACACAATCTCTGCACCACTTTCCTCAATGAGAATGTCATCAGTAAATAGTGAGGTTCTCAACACCTGTGGCCCTTTGCTCCCACTGAACAACTGGACATTCAAGAGCTCTGTTACATTGCCATTTTATTTTTTGCTATTTCTTTTTTCCAGGTACCATAACATTTGTAGGATATTGGGGTCTCACTACAGGGGTCCCCAGTAGTTGAGACCCACACTTTTTCTATTAAAGTCTGCTGAATAATACTACTTAAGATTACAGAAGAAACACTTTTCTCTTGAAGAAGGGATAGGCAGCATGCACTTCTACAAAGGCATCAGGTAAGGACTGAAAGATGCTCAGGAAACTGGCCATTTGGCAATCATTCATTACTAGATCCTAGAGGCTCAGTAAAATAAGTGGGAATGGAGTGTGATGTGCAGGTTCCTTCAACCACTGTCCTTGACTTTCCTGCACTAACAAACTGGAAAAAATACACTTCTAATTATAATTATTTTACTTCATCTATCTTCTCCAGACAGTGTTTTAAATAAGAATAAATCATAGTTGAAAAGACCAATGCTAATATTTGTACACATAAAACCAAGTTAGGTAAAAAGGCAAAAGATGTTTCTAACTAATCACAATTATGGAATGGCTTCCACAAAATTTATTAAATAGTGAGTGGAAAGTAGTTACATAATTTATGATGCTTTTTACATTTATTTTTCATTTTGTATATAACATTTTCATAACCAGCCTGAATGAGACAGAACAGAACCTTCTGAAGATGAAACATTTTACTGTGTTTGGGATTATGTTCAACACACTCAAGTGGATATATACTGCACTGAAATATCAAACGCACTACTTCCAGTCAGCTGCCTTTGCCTGGGCTGGAATGATTGGAGATACTTCCCTGTAATTAAGGGCAGAAGGAGGAAGAGGCTTATGGGCAAGATGAAGAATCCATCAGCAGTACTAACAGCATACGACATTTCTGTTAAATATTTACCTTTGTGAGCTGAATTATATTAGTGAAAGCTGCAGACTGAGCTATAAAATAAGATTGCTTCTTACCCAGACTGTAATATACTTTTTCTAATGGAAGAATGAGGGTTTTCTAGAAATAAGAAGGCTAGAAATTAGCAATTCCCGTTCACAGGTCCAAAGAAATTTAATCTCCTCATAGTGCCAATTCTTGTGAACAAATATCATAGCAGTAAATTGCTTTGGAATTATTTCTACAAACAAAAGCAAGTCAGTGACTCTCAGCATCAGCAATATATACTACCACGTGCCGGGATCAAATTACTCAGTGGGATTTGTTTGTGAGCTCCACTGTCAGAACTATATCCCCTATTATGGTGGATTTCCAGAAAAATGTTCAAATATTGCATTCTTGTTTACTATATTTTACCATATGTGACTGCACCACAATAAAACAGAGTAGAGTTACCCACCCAACAAACCATGTGAAAAATGCCTCACAGAGAAACCCTTTCCTCACACAGGAAGAGTGTTTTTGTTCCTTCCCATCGGTTACCATAGCAAAACACCACAAGCTGGTAGCTGAAAACAACAGAAACATCTGCTGCTCTGGAGTGTTACAAGTCTGAAGTCCAGAAGGCAGTGCCACCGTTCTGCTGAAATCTCTGGAGAATTCCTCCTGCTTCCGGTGTCTTTGGTTGTTTTCCCGAAGTCCTTCAATTTCTTTGCCTAGCGACGGAGTGTCTCTGATCTCCTTCACCGTCAAGTGTTAGTTTCCTGTGTCCCTCCTTATAAGGATGCCGGTCACGGAGGGTCAGGGATCCACCTACTTCAGCACTACTAAGTCTGAACTAATGATGTTGGCTACCAGCTTGTCTTAGTCAGTTTTGTATTGCTACAACAGACTTTGCAAGATTGAGCAATGAGCAATGTACAAGGAATGGATGTGTGTTTCTGGGCGAGGAAGTCTGAGGTTGAGACTGTGACATCTGGTGGACACCATTCGGGGCATTATGACAGGGAAGGCCCCACGCGGCGTAGGAGTGAGAGTTGCAACTCCTGCTCTAATGCTGTTCTGACAGCATTAGGCCAGTGGCAGTTAGAACAGAGCCCTTCTGACCTCAGTGCCTCTTAAAGTTCCCTTCGCTCGTACCATCACCACCTTGGGAAACATCCAACCAGAGCAGATCCTGTTTCCAAATGAGTTGCCAGAGGTTAGGACTTCAGCATAGTTTGAGGGCCAGCAGACATAATTCTACCTATCATAAAGAGTATCCAATAAAATCTTAAGCACATATCTAGGAAAAAGAATTGAGTACTTTCTTTTTGTGGCTGTTGTTTTTTGAGGGGGCAGGTTATCACTTTGTAGTTCAACTTAGCCCTTGCTGGCCTCAAACTCACTATGTAGCCCATACTGGCCTTGAATCTGCAACAATCCTCCTGCCTCAGCCACCAGAGTGCTGGGATTACAGGCAGGTACCACCATGCCTGGCATAAGTTTAAAATTTCTTACACAACGATCTATTTTTCTACTATTCATTGTGTTTAATTGATTCAGTTGCAGGTAGTTCACATACAAATGAATTAAATAATATTTTGATTTGTTCAGTGATCAGAGGGTACCTTAATGTTCTGTACTTCCATACTATTAGGGCATTGTCTTAGCAGTAATATATTTAGAGTTTTAGAAAAATTGATCAGAAATCAGGAGAGGATAGCACTAAAGGAAAAAACTAGAATGTTTCTGAATTTAAGCCTGGAACTAATATTTATGCTTATAGATAAAGAAACAGGGGCTGGGGATATAGCTCAGTGGAATAAGTGCCTGCCTAGCAGGCGCAGGGTCCTGAGTTCGATCTCCAGTACTGCAAAAAAAAAAAAAAAAAAAAAAGAAACAGGAGGTATATGGTAAGAGGAGGGGCACCATGGTACTCATATCTACAATTTTTCTTAGAATACTATACATTGTAGAAATATTTTTTAAAAAGTTAAATTCTACTTTTGATAAAGAAGGCAAAAGAAATGAAATTTATTACATCAGGCAACTCAGACAATCACCAGAAAGTCTTTGGGAATTTCAGGTTAAGAAACCAAACAGCTAACAAAGCTTCATTTATCCATTTACTGATTCACTCGGAAAAATTGATTGATGGTTTTTAAGGCAGTGAGGCTAAAGCCATACATAAACAGGATTTCTTCTATTTAATATTTTCATAGCATAAAAGAGCCAAACATATAACACATATTAGTTGTAGAGAATGTTCAAGAAAAAATAGGTAGCATAAGAGCAACTTTCCTCTCTTTATTTTCCAGAAGAAATGTACAATTAAAAGATCTTATACTTTTGAGATATTAACTTTATACATCGATGAAGCTCAGATAAGATACATTTATAATAATGAAGACAGGGTCGGAGAAAACATATTGTCTGATTTTAAGATTTACTGTGAAACTACAATAACTGAGGTGGTATGGTAATGAAGCAGAAATAGTTACATTGAACAGAACAGAGGGTCTGGAAATAGAACTATATACCTTTTCAGAAAGTTGTGAAGCCATGTAATAGGAAAGGGGTCGTTATTCCAAGAAGTAGTATTGGTACAATTGGAGGTAGGTGTGAGAGGAAACAGAAGCTACTCTAAATATTAAACCTTCTATGATACCACAAAACAAAACATCAGTTTAAAATGCAATATGTAGAAGTTTTGGAAATAAACACAGCAGAAGTTTTTCATGACATGAAGCAAGGCAAAGAGTTTTAGACATGACAAGGGAAATATGATTCATAAAATCTAAAGACAAGATAAATTGGACCTCATTAAAATTAAAAACTTTTTCCTCTGCAAAATACATCACAGGAAAGATAAGATCAAGATTGGAAGAAAATACATGTAAACTACCAAAGACTAAGTCCCGAATATTTATGTAAGAATATTTTAAAATACTCAAAAGTCAACAGTAGAAAAGCAAACAAACTTATCAAAAGGAAAATATCTTGACAGATATATTTCAAAAGGAGGATATAAACATATAAAAATACGTTGCACATTAATAACCAGTAGGAAAATTCAAATTAGAACCATAATGAGATATTGCTACATACTTGTTAGAAGGGCATAAATTTAAATTAAAGTTAGAAAATGTTAAAATACTGCCAAGGACAATTTCTACAGAGATAGAGAACAAATGAAACTCTCATACGATGGTGGAGAGAATACAGTATGCCAAATGTTATTTCTAATTTAACTTCTGAGGCATACTTTCCCAAAGAGATGGCATGTTTCTAAGTGTAGGAGATGTGTTTTATAACTGTTTACTATGGAGCTCTATTCCTTGAACTCAACTGACATTCAAATTATAGTTTCCAGTGATAATTATGAAATTTTTTTGTGTGATTTAGGTAGATGATAATTATAATTTCTGCCTAACTTCTCTTTAAGCTGAATAGACAGACAGTTTAAGAAGGATGTGAAATGGCTACGTTTTGACCACCAAAATCCTCATTTTTTAATGTTAAGGAAAACAAAGCCAAATTAGAAGTCACAGTCTGTACTTCTATTTTATATTTGAAATATTCAAAGAAGAATAAGAATGGTTTTAGAGTCAGGCAGGTAGGTGATTGATTAGGTTGCTTAATTCACCAGGTACCATATCACTTGGGGCAGCAAATGAGGAACCAGACTAACTGATTATTTTTGTCACTTCTAACTCAATGGATTCATGGGGAGGCCTCAGGAGAAAAGCTGCCCGAATGATGAATAGGGATTTCCACTCCCTGAATTATGCCCGTGGATTTTAGCATTCTAGCCATCTCTAATTATTTCCTTTCTGTTCTGTGTTCATTTATAAATCTCTTAGAAAGATGTTAGGAGACAATCTCCTTGGTGAACATATAAAAGAAATCAAGAAAAGCAACACAAAGCAAATTCCACTAACTTTTTATTAAGTTGCTGAGAAGAAAAGGAACAGGTGAAAGCTTTATGGCTCTTCCATCAAGCTATCAGGAAGCATGTTCTACCACAGGCACAAGAGTTGCTTAGAATTAATGGGTTTAGTTCAATTTCAACAGACTGAAAAGAGTGGGATGCAAAACACAAAAAAAATGCTAGGTTTTTTTTCCCTCAAAGTATTTCCCTGTATTCTAAAAAAAATAATAAATGGTCAGAAAAGAATTGTCATGCTCAGTGTTTAAAAGGAGTTCTGAATTTTCTAACCAGTTCCACTGTGTCACAAGTTACTGTGGAAGATGCATTTCTAACAACATGATATTTATCTTTAAGCTGGGGAGTTCCTCCTGAATGCTTGGAAAATATCAAAATTATAAAAATTCTAGTATTTAGGAAGGTTATAAATCCAAACTAGTGCAAGTTTATGTCAAGTAGAAATGCATTAGTTTTGGACAAAAAGCATAGCTAACCTTCCTCACAAGGGGCTGTTAACCTTAAACATGTGGGGAAGCTTTGGGAGATAAGCACATTTTAGGATTCTGGTTATATTTTTAGCAAAGGAATTGACACTGCCAGCTAAGAATCTTCTGGTGCTTAAAAAAATGTAGAAATAAGCCCATTATATCTCATCTCTTATGCTGTTTACAACAGAAACTCTAAAAAAGAAATGTAAAAAAAAAAGCAACTACTTCTCAAGGACTTGGGGGAATCAAAGCTTAAACAATAAGCTTACTATATGTTAGGTTTGACTTGAGTGTTCCATAAGGCTTCATGCATTAAAATGTAAACGCCACTATGAGGTATTTAGAGGACAGAAATTTAATCATTTGTGTTCAGAGGTGGGGTCCTCAAAGAGTTACAATAATCAGATAAGATAATTGGAATGCCACCCTCATGACTGAATACTGGTGGCTTCATGAGTAAAAGAGACCGGAAGAGAAGAACACACGAACGCGCCCTGTCTTTGCCTTGTGCTACCTAAGGAGAGAGAGAATAGAAAGGTCTTCAGCATATGTGACCATCCAACCTTGTACCTCCAGAACCATATAAATAAAATAAGAGCCCACCCAGTATGCCGCATTATTGGGTAAGGAAAATAGATACCATAAAAACCAGCACAGAGGAAAAGGGATCAAGATCTCCAAACAGGTGCAAGGTAAAGGTTCCATTATTTTTTACTTTTATTTTTGTTCTCTCACTGTTGTGTTCCAGGGCAGATACAATCTCGCACATCAGAGCAAGCAACAGAATATGTAGCTAAAACTCTGAGAGACCCAGTCTTTCTATCTAGAGAATAGTTCAGGTGGCCCCAGAAGGCTGCAGGAGGTGTGAGAGATCCTACAGATAGGGAAGCTGAAGAAGAGGATTCCCTGACTCCGTGCGTGGAAAAATACCAGTTCTGGGTTCACACTGAAAAGCTCACTCCCGGAACACACCCACAGTATCACTCAAAGGTGTAAGATCTGAATTCTCTGAGGGTTACATGTGCAAGGTTGACCTCAAGCAGAAGAGCAAGAGATCGGAAAACTGAACTACTGCTGGCACCACAGCTTGCAGGAGGAAATACAGAAGCTTCAGTCTGAAGTTAGCTAAATAGGTTGATGACTGCTGAAGCAGAAAAAATAAATCTAAAGAAAATATAGCGACCGCAGAAGACTAGCAGAATTCAGTTTCACAAGAAGATATACAAAATAGCTATGGTACAATTGAAAATTATTCAGAAGTCAGAAAGCCAGAAACATATAAGCAATTCTTGAAAGAGAGAAAGAAAAAATCAATAATTAAAATCCTAAAGCGATCCAAGTATTGGAAAAATCAGGCTGCCCACAGCCAAGGTGGCTATGCTCTGTGACATGATGTTGCAATCACTTATTAATGAAAATGTAGGGTCCCTTAACAGAGAAATAGAAGCTCAGGATAAACCATGAAAATCAGGAGGTAGGCATAGCAGCACATGGAGAAGATAGAAGAAAACCTCAAAGAATTTAAAGGCAGATGACCGGACATTATTCATCCCTTGAAAAGAGAAAAAATATGGGACAAAATGATCCAAGGAAATTTAGGGTATATTAAATTTAGAGTGATTCATCAATTACACCTAGAAACATTTTTTTTCCCTTTCTAAGAATCCAAACGTATAACAGTCACATTTTCGGTGTTGTATTTTGACTCTTACTTTACAATTATCCTCAATAATCAGTTAAACAGTTTTTAAGGTTCATTTCAGGGAACATAGGTCTTCATTATTCAAGAAATGAAAGTAAACCATCTTAATGTAAAAATAGAATTTTAATGGAGAGCTCATAGGCATTTCTCTTAGAGAAAGAAAAAAAGTTTTATTTGCGGGTAGTATCTTTTTAGAGATCCAGAATTACTTCTTGAAAAAAATATACTGAGACTCTGAATAAAACAAATCCAAAGTTATATGAAATGTATTTTAACCTTATATTTGAAAGAAGTATTTATGGAATAAATAATATTTAAAGTGTTGCATGAGCTGTACCAAATGAATTTGTCAATCTCCATAATAAAATTACAATAGTAACTATTTGTTTTTAACAGTTAATTAGTTACCCAAAGAAAGCTTCAGGAGAATTGCCCATAAAGCAATTTCTTAAAGTTGATATCCTTAAGTAAACAGAGTCTACATTACAATTAAAATCCTATTCATAATCAAAGATGGGATAGGTGTTTTTTCCTGCATTAAGCTAAGGTCTGTCCTTGAAAAAAATTGTCCATTAAATAACTGTAGGGCTATCTTAATACAGAACTGACTTCTAAATTTATACTACTTATAGAAATTTCAAGCTGGTAGATGAGAATAAAAACTGTTATCATCACTTTCCCGTGCTACTTGGAAGAAAGAAAATTTCAATCTAATCTGGGGTAATTTTGTTCAATTGACGTATTAGTATGAGATACTAATGCATGAAGTTCTACCAAGTTTTAGTAAACAATCCGAAAAGCCATAAAGATACCTGAGGAGGAAATGTCAGGATAAGCAAAGGCATAAATTAAAGAAAGCAAAATTAGAAGTCAAGATATACAGAGAAATGGATTTTTAAGCACATAAAATCTCAAGCTTGATTCTGATAAACTTACACCATATTGTAGTGATTCTGCACAACACTGAAGACAAACAAGCCTCTTAAAAGAATTCAGGCCCTGGACTCTCACAGCAGATTGATGAGAATGCTTGTCCTGCCTTTCCACACGCCAGGCAGTTCATGAGTGCATCCGAGGTCCAACCTCATGACAGTGATGCGGCCATTACTGTACCGGCCATTCTCCTCCTGTAAAGGGCACATCAAAGCCTGCTGCTGCGCTCAGTGCTGTTCAGAGTTTAGCGGCTGAAGAATTTCAGTGCACACTTTTATCAAGAGATCTCTGCCACACATTTTTGCTGTCAGTAGCATTAAATACAATAAGAGAAACAGAAATACGTGAAATACTCTGGAAAACTGCTAATTAATTTACTATTATTCGACTAGTTGTGCTAAAGTAGTCTGCTAGGCTATAACCCTGGGACATGGGGAAGGTAGAATCATTTAGTGTCATTATGGTCGCGGTCCTCTTGCTCTGTGGCGGATCCGTACAGCTGTGGCCCTAATCATAGTTTCATCCAGTGCTGACCTCCTCGCTCCCTGTTCTGTCAGCTCACACTGCCACAGGCTGGCGGAAGTATTTATTCACCAAAGCAACGGGAAACACTGGCACCCTCGGTGTGCCTATCCTGGCTCGGTAGAGGATGCGTCTCAGAAAAAAAGGCTTTCATAAACCAGAGACTCCAAGCAAATTAGTGTATGTTGGAAAAGAGATCACCATGTTGGATCTGAGGTGGTGTGTTCCTATTATTAGGGACGTCAACACCAGTTACCATACTGGGCATCTAGTTGCTGGATTTTCTTAAAATGTTCCCAGAATTAACTAATAATGTACACATTTTATAGCAGAATGTTTGTAGTTACTGCCCTTGCACATTTTGGAGTTTTGTGTGTAGATCCAAATGTTATGATTAGATAAACTGTAGTTTTGAAAAAAGTAGGAGGAAAAAGGATGGAGGAAATAAGAACCACATCATGAAGAATTTCAATTAGACTAAGGTAGAACGTCACTAAGACAAATATTCTAAAAAGGATGAGAAAAATACAACGTGCATGATTTTCTCTTGGGGTAAATTACAATTCATTGAAGACATAAACATACTGACAATTTCAGACAATTGAGGCTTAGATAGACTGTTGTTTGTAACAGCTGAGTTAAGGACCTTCCCCAGAATTTTCCTGTAGAAGGAGGAAATTGATTGCAGAAGGATGGACTGATTGGAAACCAGAACCATTAAACAAATACCCCTTTAATATACATGGATAAATATGAAAAAAATATTGGTCAGAATGAAATAATCAAATGTACCTAATTTGGTAAGAAAGTGGAAAGTAATCATTTAAAATAATATAACATGATAAGTAATAATCAGATAAAATCATTAAGAGTAAAGCCACTGCATATCCTTTTCAAATGAGAAATAGAAAAGAGATAAATAAAAATAAATAAATAAAAGTCTATCAGTCTAAAGCAATATGCTGAAAGGAGAAAAGAATAAATAAAAAAGTCATAGTAAAATAATCTGACATAAATTTATCCAAATATAGGGATCACAATAAATTTAAATAAAGTTCTCTGCTAAATTAAAGTGATTTCACTTATTGAAAATAAAATGTTCCATGTATATATGTTTACTAAATCACAATGGGGAAGAAAAGTTGAAAGTATAGAGTAATGCATGCTGGGTATGTTGTAAAAAATCACAATGTATTAATATAAAAAAGGGTTCAGTCACCTAAAATAGCAGACATGGTAATAGGCAAGTAAATCATTGACAATCTAGACAATGGAACATTACATAATAGTAGAAATAGATCAACTAGAATGTGAAGTTGAATAACAGTTGCTAAGAGGTAGATATTTTGTGATATCTTTTCTACTGATGTGTGATGTACTGCAGAACATCAACAGCAATTGAGATGATTTCTTTACCTGTGTTGGTACCTATGTGATTGTTATGGTCCTCTCTACACTTTCTGATATATCAATAGCAAATAACAATAAAAACAATGAAAAGAACACACATGTTCTACAGAACTAGATGTTTCTGTATGCTGTAGAATATGCCTGTTTTCTGGGAATGATAATATCACCTGGCTTTTCTTGTGCAGTGACAGAATAAATCACTAAAGTCATTGTAGGATTGATTTGACAGGAGTAGTTTTTCCCTCAACTCCAGCTGGCAGAACCTTGTCTAATTTGTAAATCCTAGAATGTACTGCTGTCCTTTTGAAGAAGTCGCATTATTTATTTTCCACAGACATTAATTTTATTGTAGTTTTTCTTTTCTAGGTAATTAGAGTGTCTTGAAGTCTAGCCCATTTTTCTTGTGGGGCTTATAAATCCTTCTACATTTTGAACTGCTGTTCTACATTGAAACCTACTTGCAAGAGTCTTTATCTTCTCTGCTTATGCCACTTAGGATGTGTGATTGAAAGAGCCAGAGTCTTCATTTTATAAACTCTGAGTCCGATTTTAATCTGCATAGTCAAAAACTATGGTATTCTGGTAGCAACATAAAATTAGAGTCTATTGTATATGTGTGTACACATACCCACAAATATTTATATACTTAAGTGATGTCTGTAAGTGTGTGGGTTTCCTGGTGCTTCTTGGGTTGTCTCATGGCAATCACATTCTTTCCTCTGGTCCTTCTGATGTGACTCAATAAGACAGGCCTATTGACTTCCTGGTCCCTCCCCGCAACGGCAGGTACATGATCAGGATGGGCCAATACATGAACCTCAGCATCCTCAGCAAGTTTTTCAATAAAGGTATGTGACTCCAACTTGTGTAATGTCCATCTGTGACTAATTAGTCAAAGATCAGAACAGTTTCTTTAGCCCAGGTAGATAAGTTTATTATTACTGTTGGCCCTCTGGCCCACTAACCCTGAGTATGTATGTAAGTGTATCTATATGTATATGCTCATGTAGAATATATATATATATATATATATATATATATATGCACACTCATATCATACACGTGTCTATATATTTATATATACACACAAAGACACATAGAGAGAGAGAAAGAAAGAAAGAAAGAAAGAAAGAAAGAAAGGAAAAGAAAGAAAGAAAAAGCATCAGCATCTTGTGACGTTTGAGTCATTAGACCAGTGAGGAGGCAGAGGTAGAGAAACTCACAGATACACATGGGAACTGCACAAGGACATGCGCTCTGTATTTGTCTAAATCCGGTCATACTCTAAAATTTTCAGCTATGCGCGTCATTTCCCCCTAACTTGTTAGGCCTGCATTTCTGTGGTTTGTTCTCAGAGGGTCCAGAATAGCACTTGTGCTGTTGTCTTCATTTCTGAACTTTTTACGAACCATGTGATACACATACAGAAACAAGTAAGTATCACAAACATTCAGTCTAGTAAATTTTCCCCAAATAAACACTCAATAAACAGCATACAGATGAAAAAATAGAATTCCCCAAACTTCTTTCTGGCCTGCTGTTTATTTCACTGAGAACAAATATAATTATAATTTTCCTATTTCAATATTTCATTACAAAAATTTTTGAACACACAGAAATTTTGAAAAAATTATAGTGAAAATCTATAACTTTCACTGACCTGCTACATTTAACCTTTTACCATAGTTGCTTTATCATGCACCTAGACACTCATTTCTATACCCATCCTTTAACCTCTCACTTCTCCATATGTTCATAGTAAGCTGCTGCCATTGGGACACTGCCTTGAAATTCATCATTATGCATGTATTTAAGCAGGGTCCACATTCTCTATTGCTAACTTTTAATAGAATATAGTAAATTCTAGTAAATTCTAGAACAGAGCTATACTCACTTCTGTTTTGTTTTAATGGCATTTGGATAGGTTTTCTATCATTAAAAACACTGAAGAATAGGATTCTGTTTTTTTTTTTTCCTTTTTCTCTACCAACTAAGTAGTTTAATGGCTCCACTTCATATAATTATCAAAACATTTTCTCTTTGAATTATTAAGAAATATAAACCAATATTTACATTTGTTACTTCCCAATTTCATTTAATTTTTGTGTCAAGTTAACCTAGATGTCCCTAAGGGAAGTAGTTTAATCTTCAGTTTTCTTATTGTAAACACTGGTTTACTGGAAGAGAACTATAAAACCCAAAATGCTTTTGGGGAAGTAAAATATTGTCCATAGTCTTTGGTATAGATTTGAAAGGGGTCAGAAGCTCAGCATTCCATGCAGTAAATCAGCCTTTGACTTATTGGGTGAATGATTTTGTTCCAATTATCTAAGTGTTTAGTGTCACCTAAAGTTTTATCCTCACGTCAAATTTCTAACGGGTACAATATGTTTCTAACAGGAAGGTTTGGTGTTGATGAACACAGTGCTTTTTGTGAACCAGAAAAGAAAATCCTGCCTCACTTATCTCATCAGTTGGAACTGTGCAGACCTTAAATGCTAAAACCAATATCCACACCTCCTGCTGTCTTGCTTTCCTGGATGAAAATGCTGCTGAAGGGCTTGGATTGTGTGCTTTAATGATCTCATAGATCCAGAAGGTTTTTAAAGTTTGGAACCTACGCATCACTTCCTAACGGTGTGGACTCACTGATCACACCCTGCGCTGCTGAGTCTGCGCGCTGAGTGTGCTATTTGCCTTCCTCATCACTCGGATTCCCACTATGCCCTTCGCCAGGACCCAAGGGGCTGCTTGACTCTGTGTTCTGACCCTCTTGCTACCTCAGGGTGTATGTTTTCTATGCACTGCAAAATGTGCTTGTCTATGCTTGTGTTCTTGTTTTGCTTATTAAGTCTTTATTAAAAATAGTTTACTTCATGGGACTGTGTTCATTACTTGGAGACTAAAGTGAGACTTCGCCAGAAGCCTTGAGCATATACGGAAATACTAAATTCATGTGAAGGCTTACTCTAAAATGTATTCATAATTAAAATGATGTGAACAATTCAAAGTTGTGATAACAGTACTAACAGGTTTTAAACCAGCAAATTATGATTATTATGTGTTTGAAGCCATTCATTTATTCACTTATTCATTCACCTAGTCTTTCATGGACTCAATCTCCAAATAGTCACTCTGTAGTCAGAAATAAGCAGAGTAGCAAGCAAAAGAATGAACTCATGAAACTTCCTTGCCTTAATGGAACCTGGGGAGAAAGAGTGACCAGCTGGTAGGGAAGGTCTGAACATGACATGTTTATGGGTCCCACTGAAAGGCAGCAGAACAGGGGCTGCTGAGCACCAGGAAGATGGTAGCCTCCTGCACAGTAACGGAAAGGATTCAGAGCTTCCTGGACCTTAAAAGCATAGCAAATATTTTGAGTTAAATTTTACGTATACATGAAGCAATTGAGACAACTTCATTAGGGGGTAACAAATTGATCAAGGTAGACTAGATATTCCCACACCTCAACTGAAGCTTAGACAGCTTGTTGCTGTCTCCAGGCTGCAAAGACTTCTCCTTTCTTAGAGCTTTTACTTTAGAAAAATAATAAATGTTTTTCTGCCCCTTTGACGGGTGAATGTTTAAAAAAAATCTACTGTTTATATCTGTTATAACCCAAGGTGGCCTTTCTGAACGATCTAGGAGCCAGCTCTTTGAAATATAAACAAGGCTGGTGGCACTTCTGTCCCTAGACTCTGGCAAACCAGGAACTCAGTTTAAGCAAGATCCTATTCCACATTGCCAGCCACCTCTGGCTGTAAACATATGATGAGTTTTACTTTTCATTCACACAAAGCCAGTGGGCAGATACAGATATCCTAAGATTTCCCAGCTTTGCCCTTTACAACTTGGCAACTAAATAAAAGAGTTCAACTTATACCAGGGAGTGGAATCATTTCTGATCACCATCTCCTTGATTAAAATCAGTATCACTGGTTCACCTATGCCCAAAGCTTTGACAAGATGAGTGCCCAATTTTGATAATTAATAGTGATAATTAATAGTACTCTGAGAAACCATAGTAGAAAGAATGCATGTACCTGGTCAGGTGTTAACAAAAAAGGATTCACACAGAAAGCTTGATCTAGTATTTGAAAGGAGTGGAAAAGAGTGATTCTTGCATAAAATAAGTGCTTTCTGACCAAAGAAATAAAGAGAATCCCAGTGAGTGTGAAGTCAGGAAAAGCAAAGGGCCTCTCAAAGTTAAGCACAAGTGAAAAGAGGAGTAGATGCCAACCACGTAATCTGTGCCTGGCTGTGCCAGGTGTCTAAGTTTACTCCAGCGAATCTGTGACAGCGAATCTTTGTTGTCAAATTGACCAGATTAAGAAAATTCATAAAACATACTTCTGGATGTAAGTGGGTATGTCAAGGGGCATCTGCTCCATGGGCTTTTTCTCTCTGGTTCTCTCCCCTTGTACTCTGCTTCCTGGCAGTAGCCTTGTACCACTATACCATGCTGCGTGCTGTTTTTGGCTCAAGGCTTCAAAGCGTGGACTGAACCTTCAGGAGCCATGAACGAAAGTAAACCTTTTGTTCTTTAAATCATTTATATCAAGTATTTGGTTGCAGCCACTGAAAAGTTGACCAGTACACAAGCCATCAAAATGTTTGGACACAGAGAGTGGTAGGGTTGACATGGTTCAATTTATCTTTGAGGAGAATTCATGTAACCTAGATGCACTGGGAAAATGGATAAAGTCCATCTGAGAGTTCAGTTAGCAAGCCAGTGTGATTTTTCAGGTAAGAGAACATGTATCTTGATTCTACTGTCCAGTATGGAATCAGTGAGTCCACACCGCTAGGAAGTAGTGCATCGGTTGCACACTCTAAAAACCTTCCAGATCTGTGAGATCATGAAAACTCATAACCTAAGCCTTTCAGCAGTGTTTTAACCCAGAAAGGCAAGACAGCAGGAGATGTGGATATTGGTTTTAGCATTTAAGATCTGTACAGTTCCTACTGATGTGATAAATGAAGTAGCGTTTTTTTTTCTGGTTCACAAAAGTGCTGTGTTCATCAACACCAAGCCTTCCTGTTAAAAATGTAGTGTACCTGTTAGAAATCTGATGAGAGTATAAAGGTGGTATGTCTCTCTGTCTCTCTGTTTCTGTTTCTCTCTTACACACACACAAATACACGCGCATGCACTCACGCACACGCACATGCACAGACAGACACACTGGCTTCCTGTAACACTAGGAATTGAATCTAAGAGTGCTCTACCACTGAGCAGCATCCCTAGCCCTTTTTATATTTTAGTTTGAGAGACAGGCCCTGCCTAAATTTCTCAGGCCGGACAAGAGTTTTCAATGCTTCTGCCTCAGGCTACCAAGAAGCTGGGATTACAGGCATCTGAAACCAGGCTTGGTTGCCTTTTTCATTCTCTCCTTCACTCAGTAAAAGTATTAAATGAAGTCAGAAATAGTGGTACATGCATGTAATCCTAGCACTGTGGGAGGCTGAGGCAGGAAGATCACAAGAAAGAATCCAGACTGGGCATCTAGTAATTTAGCAGGACCCTGTCACAAAACAAACAGATGGGCTATGACTATAGCTTAATTTTGAAGGTCCTCAGTTCAATCTTTAGTATTATGAAGAAAAATAAAGTTTATTTAGCACCAACTAAATAATTGGAATCTTAACTCTCATTTCTTAAAATCATGTAATTCTACTCACTTTCTGATACCATACATTTTCTCTTTTATTTGTAATGTCCATTTTTCTGTAGCTTTGCTGCAGGGAAATATAGGCTACCTGTAGGACACGGGTGCGCAGGAAACATTTGGCATTTAGCTTTTCCTTGTGATATAATTGATCTGGATTCTCATTTCCCAAGTCAGTCTCCTCAGATTAGAATATGTGAATTTACACCAGACAGATGGAGCCACTGTGCACAGAGTGGGAGACGCCTGTGCAATCTGAGACTGAAATACTGAGATTACTATGCACTCAGAGATGTATAAGTTTATGGAAAATGGTTGCTATTGGCCAGATTAACAAAATATTCACATGTATATTAAGGATCTTGAATGCAAATCCACTTCAATTGAAAAATGAAGCTGTGGTGATTCTATTAGTATCCTCAAGGAAGCATTTTTGTATCATTCTGTACTTGAGTTATTCCTAAGGTTTGAATCACAGTTCTCTTACCCAATGAAGACCATTTGACAATATTTGAATAAACACTCACCCTCTGAGATGTTATAGCTACTAACATTTAACTACTTTGTTGATTGGTTAATTCATCTTCCACTAATGTTCCCAGCATGCAGGCTTGACAGACTATTGCCTTACTTGTAAATGGATTATTTGGTGTTTTAAATTGAGATGTGTTTTGACATAACATGACCTATGAGTAAATAAACAATTTTAAAGCCATATGCCAACTCACTTTGCTATTCTATCGATTTTCATTTAGTGTCTAGTGATACGTAAAAGATTTTCTAGAAGTAGATGTTTCATTCTACTGATGTGTGGTGTTGTACAAGCAGAAGTATTTTAGAGCAGATCAGATGTTGGGTTGAATCACTGTTGACTTCCCATTTATTGCTGTCCCCTTCTCATGGTTTCTTACTCACCACGGTCACTGTGCAGGTTGACATAATGTTCATGAAATACCTACAGAGCACAAGCAAAAAAGAGGCTCAATAAATAGTGAAAATTAATAAAATTAGCCAAACTAACAGATACCTTTGACATCTTCAGCAATAGTGGTTTCTGTAAACTTTTTCAGAAAAAAGTAACATTTATATGATATTTGGAACAGACCTAAATTTTTTTACTTAACTGTAAATATGTTGTTCCTTTTTTGTTTTTAAATAAAGATTACAAAAACAGAACTTGATGTAGGGTCTTGGAAAAGCCCTATATCAACAAAAGTGTCCTGAAGTTTAGGCTTTAATTGCTTCACAAGAAAGAAAACTTGACAAAATCAGACTATGGTTTATAACCTAGAACATCTATACCATAACCGTAATTACTGTGTTTCTTCTGGTGGCAAGCACAGCTGCAGTCTAGGGATGCTCATCTCTCCCCAGAGGTCTGCAGTCCTTTTCACATCCCTCTGTTTATAATTGAAAAATGGCATCAGAATGGAGCACATTTATCACCCAAATTATAATTGACATATATGAAGATATGCTTACATATATATCTGGGGATTGTATATATTCACTAATGAAGGCTAGAGAGAAATCAAAGCTAAATAAATTACAAGAAAGAGAATTACAAGTTTAGACCTCGATTTACATACAGGTGGAGGGAGTTGTTTCAAATTTAATTTTGAGTCCAAAGAAACCAAACTGAAATCTGAGAAAGCTTCCCAGACAGAATGACTTGCATCTACCATTGAAATATAATGTGAAACCATCTAATTTCTTTTGCTCTTCATGTTCCATTGCCCAAATGAGACATTCCCAGTCTTGGGAGAATTGCTGCAACAGGCTCACTGTGGCCTTTAAATTTAGCATGGGAGAGGATCCTTCTTTCTCCCTGCACCACTACCTATAGCTCAAAATAATGAACATAGCCATAGGAGATTTTATTAAGGCGTATAAAGTATTTTTTAAAAAAGCAATAGGAGACAATGCCATTAAATGTGGTGCTTTGCTCATAAGCAAGATTAGGAAGCTGAGGTCCAGATGTCTGTGGTTCTCATACGCGGCAGAACAGAATTTAAAGCCAAACCTCTCAGTCCCCTTGGACTTCAAAGCACATGCCTTTCTTTCCCTTTTAATGCAGTTCCATATCCTCTCTGATTACTTCTCCCCTCTCACCCACTGAATATAAATGGCTACGATTTTTGAAAATATCTATTGCACTGGTATTTAGAAAATTATAGTCCTCATATTACCATTTTTTGAAGATATGTAACTCATTCATAAATGAGGAACTGGTTCTTCACAGTATAAGTGAAAAACAACCTCAGTATTTACAATCACATCAAGTAAACTAAGATCTGTATACTGAAACGGTTCACTTTCCAAATGTAGTAAATTACCTGCAAACTGATCTGTGAGATACTGTTACATGGAGAAAAGTTGACTCAGAAAAAATTCAGAAAACTGGTCAGTGTAATGACGTATAAGTTTTAGAAATATTTGTCATCTTTAACCGATTTGCGGGTGAGATTTGATGCTGTGACATGCTACTGTACATCTAGTTTGCTACACATTTGTCAAATTACAATTCTAACAAACAATTATCTAAAGTCATACTTCTAAGCTTATCCCATTTCTCATTAAGAAACAAACCAAACTTCACTCATATATTATGTTTAGATTCATGAAGTGAAGCTTTAAGTAATTTTTATTTTTGCAATATCCTTCTCTTGTTTTCTTTTTGTAATTCTCCTTTTTCCTGTCCATTGTTTTGGGGTTGGTGGTGGTGAAACTTCATCTTTACAAAGGAAGAAGGGTTTAATCTCAACTTGCTGGAAATAAAAACGTGTTGCTCCCTGGGAGTATGAGAAAATTTTCATATCTTTGCTCCCAGTAGGAAATAGGAATCACTGTGAGATGGAGGAAAGAACTGTGCAAAAGAAAAGAAAAATCTGTTATCTAGAATATTAAAGCTTTAAGATTCCAGGAGGAACTAAAGAATGACCTTGAGTACTGAGCATACGCAATAACTACAAAAGAGATATTTTCCTGTGACTCTGAAGTTTCTGTAAAAAGAAACCCGTGGGGAGCCGGTAAATAGGCACATGGGAACACAGAACAGAGGCAGCGGGCTGCTGTCACCAAGGCAGACACTATGAAGAATTCGCTTTGCTTTGGTAACTATCTCAATGGGGAAGTGGCTCAAAAATGAACAGTTTTTTCCCCCACCATAAAGTTTGGAAGAAAATAAAAACAAGCAATGGGGGAAATTATATAAATAATGACTGTGGAGGTTTGCAGTCAGTTTTTCTGAGAAATATAACATTCCTTGATAACTTTCTGAGCACACACAAGGACCAAATAACTTGCAAACCCTGTAAATGTGGAAGAGATGATTTTAAAAGACTCTGCACCTTACTAAACAACTGTACAACTCTGGGGATGCTACGGATGGGTCTCAGTGTACTAATCAAGCCTCAAGACCTCACTGATGGTTTTCCATGCAAGAGCCATGACTCAGTCAATCAGTATGGGAATGTTTTCTTTTAGCATGCATTACCCAGTGGAATACAAAGCCTTGATCTGTTTATTAAATTCTCTGCTTAATCTAGCAGTTAAGAAGCTATTTATTTTGATCCATAATGCAGTATAGTGAAAGGTCGTTAATTTGGATCTCACTGGTATATATTTTTTATAATTTTGGAGAAGGTTATTCTGTACTCAGTTTGCAGTATCAATAAAAAATTTTGATAAGCAAATTACTAACAAGAATGGGTTACTGAAGGACTTTCTTCACATACTTCATATAAAGAATTTTTCAGTCATTCTGAAATAATTTATCATTGACCTCTTTTTTAATGCAGCATGTGTTAACTGCAATTTAGTCTTACACTTTCATTTGAAAAATCTCCACATAATCCTTTCAAAGATTTCTTTTCCTTCTGATTCCAGACACTTAATTTGCATGTGTGTATATATATATAAAATCTAACATTTAGCTATTTTGAAAATTCAATTTTTTCCCACAAGGATGCTATTATAAAGATACTTTTTGTTTTGTTTGGCTAATATCAGCCTCCTTTTATAACTTGTTCTCATTTAGTATCATCACACCTTTGCTTGACTTTTCTCTAAGTTTATCCAAGAGAGAATTGTGTATTTAGGTCTCTCTTTTAACTAACCTTGTTCAGATTCTTTTATGCTTTGCATTCCTTACTTTCATTTTGCCCCACGTTTGCCAGTACTTCCTGCCTGTGTCTGCATAGCAGATAATGAGAGAACACTTGTGCATCCTCATCCCTGGTCAAAGTCAGTGACTAAACCCTGCCCTTGCTGTGATATGATTGTAGGGAAAAGTAAAATTTCAAATCCTTTTAATAAGTGAGGCTAATATTTACCTTACTGAGTCAACTGGGGTATATAGCATTAACTCAGTTTAAAAGCAGATATTTTCAAAACTTTCTCAGCAGGAAACAGCATTGCTGGGTGCTTGAAACCTTGAGACGCATGGTTTTGCTTAGCTTGTGCTTGAAATCATCTCCAGAGGAGTATAATTCTGACTGCCTGTTTTGTTAGAACGTGAAGAAAATGTGGATGATTTTTCTAAACGGGGAAAGTATTTCCCCAAATTCTTCCACTCACTCACCCTCCAGTTCCTCACTTTGGGTGGCTTGTCAGGCTTTTTCTACTTGTGGAAGTTTCAAAAAATAGAGCACTAAGGGAAGTTATACATAAAAGTGTTATTTGTTTGTTTCAAATTTACTGTAAGGGGCTGGGGATATAGCTCAGTGGAATAAGCACTTGCCTGGCAAGTGCAGGGTCCTGAGTTCGATCCCCAGTACCGCAAAACAACAACAACAACAACAACAAAAAACAAATTTACTGTAATTCTTTATTGTTACAATTAACACATTTTAAAATCTCACAATACAATAGTTAGCATATGTGTCCACCTAATAATATGGTTTAGAAAGTAATTTTCAAATAGACAATATCAAAAAAGCGAAACCACCTGTCTTACCTTCTCATTGCTGAGAGACAGCAACCAACCCCCACAATTTAAAGGACAGAAGGTTTGTTTGGGTCACAGTCTGCAGAGGTTTTAGTCCACAGTAGGGTGGTTCCAAGGCAAGCCAGTGAGACAGAGGGGGATGGGAGAGGAGAGACTGTCCCTGGCATGGAGGCAGAGTGTGATGAAGGGAGGATAAAGGAGATATGCCTCACAGGCCACACCCCTAGTGACCCCTCCCCCACCAGGCTTCACCTCCCAACACCACATTTAGCTATAAACTCATCAGAGGCCTAATCCAATGCTGAGTGTTGTGCTCACAGGATCCAGTAACCTCCTGAAAGCCCCACCTATGAGCTTTAGGGGACATCTGCACATAAACTATAACACCACTGTACTATACTAGAATATCAGAACAACTTCCTCTTTCAGTGTTGCTTCATTCAGAAAATGCAAGCAATGCATTTTATTTCCCTGAATTGTTCTCCAGGAAACTCCACAGCATGGTGCTTGGGATGGATCTAACCGGTGCATGTTCTTCTCGTTGCTTCTCTCTCCTTCACACACATGTGCACATGCCCACACACATTTCCCCACGGCAGAAGGAAAGTGTGCACACCTGTATTCGCTTAAAGATGTTTCATGAAGATTTAATGCTTTGGGGTGATTTTAACATGTATTAATGAGAATTTTCCCTATGCATTGTATTTTGACATGAGGGATGCATATGCTTTATGCTTCTGTTGTAAATTTTGACCCTATATGTTTAATGTCAAAATATGTCACCATTATTGGTAAACATCATGAAAGATGTGCTTTTGATCATGTAACCGTCATGCTGCTGGGCATACAGATGAGGACTCATGAAAGCAGGGGTTACTTCTCCCTTGTCGCAGGCACCCTGGTGTACCATTTTGGGGAAGTGAATATACCGCTAAGTCCCACGAGAACTTGGCACCATGCTTTACCTAATTTCTGCTGAATTGTGACTATTTACCCATATTGCTCATTTTATTTTATGAAAAGCACTTAATATATTCTTGGTATTCATAAGGGACAAAAGAATACAGGACTGAATAAAGAAAGCAAGCCATCTATGTCTTCACAATGAAAAATAATGTCATTTCATGACTCTTCATGTTTATTTAACTATGTGAAAGTTGATCTATGCTTACTACAGGCACATGCATGATACATGTGAACACACACACACACACACACACACACACACACACACACGCATGGCCTCACTGTTTCCATGACTCTGTCCTAACCAGAAGGGATGGCTACTTATGGTTTCCTCCAACCCTGCTCAGCTTACTCACTTTTTACATTGATTACTGCATCTCCTCCTTGCTGTAATGTTGACTCTTGTGCTACAAAGCAAAGTCAGAGAAGATGAGAGGGCTGGATTTCAATTTTTCTGGTGATTAACTTTCTGCAGTTGATGTGGGCTTTGTTCACTGGTCAGAGAATTGCAGGTGGTTAAAACTGTTGTTTTTGTTTATCTTTTACCTCCTCTAGCTATTACTTTTTGGCAATCCAATAAATATATTATCATCATTAATAATAGCATGAACATATGGACACTTTGGAAATCAGTGTCCCCCAGCACTGGTGTGGGCTTGTAGGATCTCATGTGACGCCCTCTGTCCTGTCTTCCCCCCTGTACAGGATTATCGGTCCAGAGGGCCTCTGGGAGAATTCCTCCATTTGTGTTGGACCTCTGCTAGGCTGGAATTCTAGAAAGCATTTCAGATATGTTTCCCAAAATAATTCCCAGTACTTCTCGACATTTGCTGTTTCCATTCCACCTGGGGTCAGCCAGGCCACTCACTGGGTCTAACTGGGACAGCAGTGCCAGTCCCTTTAGCCACTGGTACCGGAATGTTTTCCACAGGTCTGCAGCCCCCGCCGTTTGGCCAGCTTCCCTCGCGTGTTTTCTCCTTCCATCTCTCCTTTCTCTTTTCCCTCTGTCTGAAATGCTGCTTCTTTGGCGCTCTAGTTTTAATGCAGGTGTCCCCAGGAAGTTTACATGTTAGAAGCTGCCGGCCAATCTGTGGATGCGGGGAGGCAGTTTGGGGCTGCATGAGGTAAAGTCTACTGGAAGGAATTTAGACCGTTAAGGAGACGGCCCTCACAATTGCCATTCTGCTGGAAGCCCCGCTCCTTGTGCACGAAGGGTTATAAGAGAGCAAGCCTGGCCCCCCTCTTCGGGGCCTCCTCTCTCACGTGTGATCTCTTGCTCTCACCTGTTCCTCCCATTGTGGAGCCACCTATCATAAGGCCTTCTCCAGAGCAAGAAGAAACCCATGCGATGGCAAGAATCCCTAGCAACGTGAGCAAAGTAAGCCTGTTTGCTGTAAGCAGTACTCAGTTACTGATAGTTTGTGCTTGCAGTGGAAAAGTGCGCAAGGCAATCTGTATTCAGTGAGGTTCTGCTATGGTGATTTCTGCTCTGGGTGCCAACCCCCAAGCCACCTTCCCAAATGACTTGTCAAGATGTCAATATTTAATTGTATCTGATAAGACAGATGCTGTATTTAATTTCTAGCATTAAAATTTCACCGATATAAGCACTAGTGAAAATATTCCTCTGTATGGTAAAACATACATTTGTATTAAGCTGCATCACGAGGTAAGGATTTATATCTTGTTTTTCTCAAAAAAGCTGACCTTTCATTCCACTCCTCAGTTCTTGGACACATTTCTCAGAAACCACAGACAGGAAAATGCTTTCCCTTCTCTCCCTATTTGTTTATGTCACCCTGTGTAACTCTGAGTCAGGATAGTACTAAACTACATTTAAAAGAGCATAGCATAGACAATATTCAGGATGGAACCAGAGATCAACCAGAATTGATGCTGGCTACAAACTACTTTGGAGGAAGTAATATTGGTGCCTGGAGACTTGACCAAGTCCTCTTTTTGTTGGGGACCACTACACAGTGGCTCTGAGCAGGATTTAATATTAACCAATTGGCTTTCCATGTTACTTGTGAGCTGTCTGAAGCTTAGGCACCTTGTCTCCCACCCCAACTAACTGCAAGGAGACTGCGGCTGCAGCATCTCACCCTGCTGAGAAGGGCTTCCTGGAGCTTACAGAGTTCTCCTAAATTAACATAACTGTATTACTTGGAGAAGTCCTCAAAGAGATTCCCAAGTCCTGCCCAGATTCCTGCCTTTTTGTCAGTATTTCCCGTCCCTTGCTTGTAAACCAAGTAAATACAGGCCACCAGATAAGCCTTGGGCTAAACTCAGAAAATATTGAAGCTGTAACAGAGTTAGTCCCTCCCGGGGCCCTGAAATCATTTTCATTGTCTCATCATTTATTTAAACCTTCACCATCCGCTGGCTTGGGAGATGGTGGGGCTGATCAGCCTGCAATAACGTAAGGTTATTTAACCTGCTTTACAGTTTTTGCAGTTTTCTTCCAGTTCATTTCACAAGTTTTTAAAAGTTGAAATGGTCCCTATATTTCTCTACTACATTACTACGTTCTCTATTACATTTTTCTTCTTAATCGTATATGTGAGTGTGTGTGTTGATTTACATCACTTTAGGAGTGTCCTTAGTCATTCAAAATATTAATGGACGCTTTGAGTTTTTAACACTTATTTATTTCATCTTCAGATTAAGATAGTACCTCTGTCTGCTAACATATGGTTCTACTTACACTTTTAAATTTTATATCTTGATTATTCATTATTAACAATTTAGTATTCATATTTTTCTGTCCCTGTTAAAAGGGCTACATAGTTTTTGAGGAATCTGCACATTGATTTCTGAAGTGGACATACTAATTTACACTCGCACCAATCCTGCAAAAGAGTTCCTTGTTCCCCACCTCTCCACAAACAAGAAAACACTTTCCCTTCTCTCCCTATCTGTTTACATCACCCTGTGTAACTCTAAGTCAGGATAGTATTAAACTACATTTAAAAGAGTGTAGCATAGATACTATTCAGGATGGAACCAGAGATCAACCAGAATTGATGCTGGCTACAAACTAATTCAGAGGAAGCAGTATTGGTGCCTGGTGACTTGACCAATGCTCTCATAAGCATTTGTTATTATTAGACTTTTCGGATGATGCCATTCTTTCTGGGGTAAGATGGTATCTCAACATAGTTTTAATTTGTATTTCTTTTACTATTTTGTTGTGAAATTTGTTTTATTTTTAATAAAACATACAATATATTGGGGACCAGTGATATAGCTCAATGGCACAGCACCTGCCTGTCAAGGGCAAGGTCTTGAGTTTGATTACCAAAAATAGGAAAAAGGCCTGTGGCCAGCAAAGTATAAAATAGAGCTACATGATAAAAAGAGAAAAGACTTCAAAACCTACAAAGGTTTCTAGTGTAGGAAGACATCCTGAAATCCAGCCTCCAAAGTAGCTTCAGCAATAGCCACACTTACCAAAAGATGCCTCTGAGTAGAACTTACCTGAGTATACAACATGACTTTAGTTTTTATAGGAATGAAAAGTGTAAAGTGGGGCATGACTGGGATTTTAATTACATTTCCTTGAGTGTTTAATCATGTCTTACTGATGGTTAAAACCACCCATTTTTCTCTTCCATATAGTATCTCTTCCCTTCCTTCAAGGGAAGCATGTAGTTAGTACTGTGAAAATAAAATGTTACAAATAAAATATGTATGCCTTCCTATCACTAATGCCAATTCTATTACTTAATTGACTATCATTTAATACATCCATGAAAACAAACACTATATATAATATTTTTGTCCTTATACTTTTTCAAAATGATATTCTTTATGAGTTGTTTTCAATTTTTTATTGGTAAAATACCTTGAGGATTTACATAATCTAAGTACTCACAAATACAACTCTTACTTGTGTTATACATATTCAAGTTTATAAATATATATTTTTTGTATCCTTTCCACTACTGATGGAAAATTAATATACTAGCATAGAATTCATTGGATAGATATAGGTATATATTTGTTATTCTGAAATTAATAAAGAAATTGTTGCATTATAATATATGCATACTGAATATTTTTAAACATGAGCAGACTTGCCCTTCAAAGTAGCTACATAAATTCACACAGTGAGAGCAGGGCACAGTGATATCTGATTTTCTACATACTTATAGTTCATATTTGCAGTCATTTTTGCCAACATAAAAGGATGGAGAACTTATTTCAGTTATTTTAATTTGTATGCTCATATCGCTTAGACAGATCAGACAGCTTTTCATGTTTGTTTGTATTCCTTGGTAGGCAAATTAGTTGTTATTCCTCAAAACATTTTGCATTTACTGGCTCACCTTTATCTATGAATAAATTCTTCATTCCAGTTCATTGTCTTTTAAGTCTGTTGGTAATAGTTTTTCATTTTGTTTATGATGCTTTTTTATACATAAGATTTGTTAACATTCTCATGTAACTTCATCTATCATTACTCTTAAATTTTCACTTTTTGTATCTTATTTTAAAAATTGAGGGCTGGGGATATAGCTCAGTGGAATAAACGCTTGCCTAGCAAGTGCAGGATCCTGAGTTCGATCCCCAGTACCGCAAAAAAAATTAAATAAATAAATAAAAATTGATTAGTAAATTCATGTAGATGTCTTATATTCTCATTTAATAGTTTACAGTGTTGCTCTTAATGTTTAAAATCAGAATTGATGGGTCAGATATATAGCAATTATTTCAACAGAATCTAGTAAATAATCTTTTCGTTTTCAACTGAGGTATAATTCTCTTAATTATGTCTCAAAAAATATATAGGAAATTATCTATTTGTGTATTATACACAGTTACCATGCACCTCAGTTGTTAAGTTTTATAATATATTGTATCCTGTTATTCTATCTTAAAAAGAATTGCCATATTTGCATATACCTTCCTGTATAAAATTTGGTTTTCCCTTCTTCGCATCCATAAATTTAAAACATAATCAGAATGCAGATATGGATATATTAAATGCAGAGATTAAGTTTTTAAGGATAAATTTTTTTTATTGCTATTCACAGCAACGTCTTTTTCTTTTCTTAATAACTTCAAAATGTTATTTTACAAGCACCCAGTTTACATTCAGAATGCTTTACTGCTTTTTCTACATTTTCTCTTAACAATGTTGTTAAAGAGATTTCATGGACTAGACATTTTTAAATTTTTAATTTGAATTACCTTTTTTGTAAAACAATGTTGTGTTGCTTTCTCTCCTAAGGCACTAACTCCAATATTCTTTTATCAGGAGAACTTAATCTTTCTGTTGATTAATTCCTTCAAATTCATACCACATTTCAGTGACTATGTTCTTCTCAGCTTAATTTTGAGTTTGTAATTTTCTGGTCTCAGTTCCAGAATCGACATTTTTTTCACAAAGGGCTTTGATGCCACTTAATAGGAAAAAAAACACTTAGAATCTGAAACCTCAGTGTTTATGTTAATTTGTGTCGTGATGTTTCTGTTCCTTGGCCAACTCAGAAGACTGAACTGAATAGTGTCGCAAGGCACCTACATTTTAGGCTTTTTGTCTATCACTGTCACCTCTTTATCATACTAAGACATTTTATCAAGAACAAGGAAAATTTTCCATTTTCTGAATTTACTATTTTGTCTTTCTTGAGTGCTTTAAATTTCTATGCAGATAGGATGTGAACATTTCTTGTGAAATATGCTCCTAAGCATTTTATCTTCTTTGGTGCTAGTACAAATGGAGCATTTGTTAGATTTATAGGTTTGCTAAAATTATTTCTGTGCATGTAGAGACCACAATTTCTGGTATATTTTATTAGTAGATTTCACACTAAGAACTAACCTTAAATTCCTTGATGGAGAATGATAGTTTTCTACAATTGATGTTCATGACTAGGCTTGATCTGTCATTCATTCTTTCCTCCTCTCTCGCTTCCTTTCTCATGCTTTTTAGTGAATTATTTTTAAGAAACAAGTTTCTAAATTTCCCATCATTTTCTTTTCTCTGTAACACTTTAAGTAATACTACAACAATCTCGTTTTGGTAGAGTGGTAGAATTCCTTGATAAAATTCATTAGGCCTGTGATAGAATGCTTAGGAACAGATTTAACAAGGGTTCAAAGGGCCAGGGCTGTAGCTCAGTGGCACAGCGCCTGCCTGACAAGTGTGTGAGTCCCAAGTGCTCAGTTCCTGGTACTGAAAAAGAAAAAGTGTTCAAAACCTACAGGAGTTTTGGAAATATAAACAATCTATCAAAGACCCAAAAGCAGATTATAACAAATGAAACTTATCCCTTGCTCTTGATCAACAGCTACTCTTCTTCCTATGTTTTGGAGTGTGGTCTCTGCATGGTCACAATAAGCAAGCACTCATGTACTACTGACAATCCCATATGGTTTGCACTTTGGATGATAAAAATCCCATTTGGAAATGTGCTCTTACCACATAAATCAGTGTCTATATATTTTAGAAAGAAATATCTTTTCTTAGATATGTTACTTCTGTAAGATTGGAGAAATAAAGTGATGTTACTCTTTACTTAATTTTTTCCCTGAAAATCTGTTTACATTGTGGAAACTGGGTACAAAAATATGATTCCATTTCAAATGTTTTTTAGTACAGATCCTTGTACCTTAAATATTCTAGAAATGACCCATTCTTTTATACTAGATTTTCTATTACTTTATTTTATAGAATTTAAGAGCCAGGCTAAAAAATATTCTTGCTTGATAGAACTGCAATTAGTTCTACCTGTATTTAATACCACAGTAAGTTTTGCAGTTGCCCTCTTTCAATATTTTGTTCTGTTTCAGTCTCCCAAACAGAACTGGGTCCCCTCAAGTTGATTGAATAATGATCACCCAGGATTATGAGGCAGATCTTCTCCATGTAGTCCATAGACTCAGATGCTTATCTCTTCCCGAAACATAATCACAAACACTTCCAAAAATGTTTTATCACAGTGCAGTCACACTGACTCAGAAAATTAGCAGTCACACTTGTATATCCTCATGTTTCTGAATTATTTCAGTAGTAGTGTATATTGATATACATTTAATGACATTGAAAATTAAGAGTATATTTATGTGCATTTCATTATAACTATCGAACACCATTCAAATAGAGTATTGATGGACAGCATATTAAAAAGTCTACAAAACAGAGAAGGAAATGTACCTGGGGAATTTTATTTTACCCTACACTAGTAACAATCTAGAAATATGTTTTATTGCACATCTATATAATTGTACTCCATAGCCATTTCATTTTTTGGCCGGCATTCAGGTAATAAAGACTTTTTGCTTTTTCTGGGTCCGGGGACCCATTTTCAAACTGGAACTGACTCTTTCAAATGAAGAGTTCTCTTAAAATGAAGTAGCGGGAAAATGTAGACATTTGGAATGCAGGAAACAAAAGCATCAAGTCCCATTCTATTTAGAAAGCTCTACAATTTATTTTGAATGTCTCTTTCTTTCCCCTAAATATAAAGAAATAATTTACAATATTCAATTATGTTCAGTGTACAAAGTGACTGGGTGTCACATATAATGCACTGAATCATAAAAAAAAAAAAAAACTGCATAGCAACTGTGCTTGGAACTTGGAAATGAAATGCATCGTAACAAAATGAAATTCATCATCCTTCCAGAATCCTGATAATGTTAATGTGTCTCAATCTTACTTAAACCATAAGTAAAGTCCAATTCTGCTGGGTTAAGGTTTTTCATGTTTGACTAAATGATTTAGGAAATAAAACAGCTTGAATTTAATTAAGCAAATTTTGTTAGAATTACACAATGTAATAGAACTGTGAAGATTGTTTTAAATTTTTAGCTTGAAGTTTGTCTTGACATGATGGAAAAACTAGTCTTACTACAAACCAAAAGTAACATGAATAAGACAAAAGCGAAAATGAAAGCAGAAGATGACAGGAGTTCAGCAGCGGTTCGTACACTGCATATTGTGGTCTTCGAACCAGTCATTCCGATTACCGGATACATGCTCGCACAACTGGTCAAGAAGAAAATTTTAAGCGTTAACTGTTCCGTTCATTGTTAATTCCTACCATTTTGTTTTGGTGTATCATTTTTGTTGTGTTTGTTTTCATCTTCATTGTTGTTGTTTTGTTGGTTTTTTCTTTTTAAAATAAAAAATTTATGAAAAGAAAAAATAATGGGTGATATTAGCAGATATAGTGTAAAATATGTTACCCAGATATGACATGTATGTGTTTTCTTTTTTTATCTTTTTTTAGGATGTTTAATAATTCAATTTTCGTTATATAAAAATACCTGCTACCAACCTAATGTAAAAGTGTACTTCCTTTGTTTTGTTGTACCAGAAATCTTTTCATTTTCCAGTGTTTAATAAGTCCACTATGAGAGGAAAAATAACTGAAAATAATCATGGCAATGCTACATATGAAAGAAAATACTTGGGGAAAGTTTCTGAACAAAAGCATAAAGAATGAGATTCAGTCCTTGTCAGTAAGCTTCAAAGTATATGAGGATATTTGAGAAAGTTAATCATCAAGAGTTACTGCACTCAGTGTGGTGGCCACACCTGCAGTCCCAGTACTCGGGAGGCAGAGGCTGGAGGATCATAGTGAGTTCGAGGCCAAATGGGGCTACATAAGCAAGTTCAAGGCCAGTCCGTATTACATAGTGAGACCCTCCCTCAAAAAAAAAATTTTTTTTCACGCAGTTAGTATATTAAATCTCACCTTCCTTGAGCCACTTAAATTACACTTTCAGAACCAATGAAAACAGTCAGTAAAATTTTATCATCAGTTGTGCTTCAGCTGATTGGCTTGATAGCACTTTGAGGAGACCAAAATCCTCTTATGTGAAAGTTTCACTGAGGTCTCATTTCCACATAAAAAATGCAGTACAGAATTTCTGAGTTCACTTTACTCTTATGACTTCAATTTTGTCCATTTTGTTTAATATATTCTCTGCTACAGTAGTGGACGCTTCAACAGGCATGTCACGGGGAGTTTTGACTAATGAAGGACTTTTACTTAATTTACGGATTTTGGTAATAACTGAAATGTGTAGAAAAGCTCTTTTATGGACATGTCTTTAAAACATATATTTTCTTCTGCTGCAGTTAAGAATTATTATATTACATTATATTATTATATCATGGTTTTTATAGAAATATTAAATTTTCTTGTAATTTCTGTACCATACAGGAAAGTGCAAGAGACAGTTTTCTCACTTCGCTCCACTTAGTGAAATACACAGCGCTCTCCGAAAGAGGCTTCTCAGGTAAGTTAATATACCATTACCATATAGAATGGCCTTTGTAGATATCCCTCTGTGAACAAATTATACTTTCTCTTCTATAAAATATGTGAATACAGAACTCGATAACTCACACTGCATTATGATAAATTGTATTCTGTATTCTGTAGGCCTCGGGCAATCTAGGTGATTTAAATTTTGATTTTACCCCTCCTGATACTAATGTGAAAAAAATAGTATTTTGTATGGGTGTCATGAGATTTATTTAAAATTGATGTATAGTTTCATATCTGAGTTATAAAATTATGCATAGGAGTCCTGTTTGCTTCTATCGCCAATATATTATTCCAATATTTAACAAGAGTTGGACATTCTGTTTTATGAAAATGGTTTTGAGGAAAATATTTTTGCATGTGTAATGGGAAGTCCTGGAGTGGAGTCTTTGTGATCTTGGAGAAGCCATGGGATCTCCGTGGGCAAGTGATGAAACCTACTTAAAAGTTTATTTTTCTTTTGTAAAGATGATAAAGCTGCACTGACTTGACTTCTGTAAGCTACGAATGCGAAAGTTTGTCTCTGTTGCTTTCTGGTCACTGGGACCAAGTGCCCAACACTCACAGCCTAAGGATCAAGGCTTTGCTGTCACACACACTCTCAGTCCAGTGCTGGCCACTCCAGGGCAGGACAGCCTGGCCAGAGGCAAGGGAACAGAAAGCGTGTCCAGCCCACAACAGCCAGGAAGCAGGGAGAGAAACGAAATGCATGGGACAATAGTACACCCTTGTAGATCACACACCCGATGACTCACCTCCAGCCAGGTCCCCACTTCCTGACTTCATTCATGTACTAAGTTCATCAATGGACGAAGTCCCTGATGGGTACAGTACAGCTCCCCTCGCTCACACACACACACAGACACACACAGACACACACTATGATTCTGTTACCTTCCATACATGTGAGAACTTGTGGGGCATCTTAGATCTAAGTCATAACAAGGCATTTGTAAATTAAATATTCTGAAAGACTAATATCATAAAATAATGGGGTAGGCGCTCCAAAGTAGAACAGAAAGCAGTCTCACCCAAGAAAGAATGCACGAGGACTTGGCAGAGAATCTATCTGCAGACTCAAGGAAATTTACTCTGTAATTAATAATCTGACTCTCAAGAAAATGCTGTCATGAGCCACGGAAAGGGCCAGCATCTTTGCAATTCCAGGAATGGTTCACTGACCGGAAACCTTAGCCATAATTGGAAGCTTCCTTGAGGTACAATATGTCAGCCCCTGTCCCAGGCATACTGGAGCAGAATCTGCATTCTAACAGTTGCCCGAGTGATTAGCATACACACTAAATGTTTAGAAATACTGGGCCTTGATACATGATGCAGCCTAGCATGGCTCCTCCTGATATAACAACTTCATATTAATTATAACCAAATATATGTAGGAGGACTAGAATTATTCCTTTTCATTAAAAATATCCAGGCTGACATTGCTTGTCTTCCATGCTGGGTAAATGTACCTTTTGTACCTAAAACCTTTTTCTGATCTTCAGAAATCACTCCTACCTCTTGAAAATAGATTTGGTCACTGTAAGTTAATGCTAGTACATAAAGGTTCATCTTCAAAACAGAAGAACAATTCCAAAGTATATTCTTACACCCTTGCTTTCAGACTCAGTATTCTTAGCTAATTTTCATTGCCCTGAGGAATTGTAACTATATTTTATTTTAGAGAAGTGCAGCATATTTCAAGCTGAGGAAATGGTGCAATAACCAGTCTTCAGCAAAATATCCTAAGTCACTGCAGTCAATTCGTGTAGCAGGTTATGAATAATAATAGGAGATTCTTACTCTGTTTTCCTCTTAGTCATTTTAGTGATCATATCCTGTAGCTTCCTTGTCAAAAGAAAACAAGCAAAATTATCATTATAATTACAACAGGTGCAGTTTCGTGGATAGACTTCATATTAAAAAGCTGTGTATAGTTCAAAAAGGTTGAAAATAGAAGAAGGATGATACTAGAGCTTGAAGTAAATTGGCGTCTGCTACTTAATTTACAAGTTTTATTGTGGGCCCCGCGGCTGCTCCGCTGTGGGCCCCGCTGAGGGTGCCCCACGGACTGGCCCCGCCCCCACCCAGAGCACGGCGACGGGGTGGAGCCAGGCGGTCCGCTGTGAGCATATGTGCTTTCCTACCTCCGACCATGGCAGTTTGTATATACCCATGTATGTTATAGTATAGTCTGAGGCAGCTATATCTCTTCCCAAGGTGAGAGTCCAAGGACATAGATAAACCCAGGAGTACAGTTATTATCACAGGGAAGATGACTGATTGAGTGGTAGGGCAACGGAGATGAGGGAAGAGAAAAAACGAACTGATCAAAAGGGCCATCATCTGTGTAACCTGAGTAACAAAGATGAAGGTAACATTATGTAGGACAGCATCCAGAGCTAATTCCCTTCTATGTTCTCTATAATTCTGTATTTCCTCAATCGTTTTTGCATTAACAGAAGTGAAGATAACTTTATATTATACAGCATTCAGTGCAAATTCCCTACTATCTTCTCTTTAATGTTTTTGTGTTAACTAATGTGAAGATAACATTATGTAATACAACATCCAGTGCTAATTCCCTTCTATATACTGTATAATTTTGTCATATGTCTCCATTCTTTTGTCTTTAAAAGAAAATTAAAAAAAAAACAAGTTTTAGTAAATTTTATTAGTTTAAAAGAAAAATTTACAATTACATAGCCCAAATAATTTCTCCTAATGTATTAGTCAACAGGGACCTGATCAATCCTCTGTTATGCATTCACTTACTTACATGTAAGAATACAAATACTAGACTTTTGTAGTTTAGAAGAGCTTTGTTTGTTTTATTAAAAATAATTTCCATGTCCAGACTTTTAGGCAGTAACCTCTCTCCCTCACTTTATCTTTGAAAGGATAAATGGAATGAAATATAGGAGGTTAAGTGTTTAAATTCATAGCATGAAATTAGACTTACAAAATATGATTGATTTTTAAGGTGCAAAAGATCCCTAATGCATGATAATTGAAATATCTAAATTGAATGTAACAATACATTTTATGGAAGCTTTAAAATAACTTGATGTTAATATTTTTCAAATATGTACTAATAGGTAGACCTGTTAATGCAACATACTTAGCATGGTTATTTACTTTTTATTTATTTATTGGAACCAGGAATCAAACTCAGGGCCTCATGCTTGCCAGGCATGTGCTACACCACTGAGCTATATCCCTGGCCCTTGGCACGATTATGTAGATGATGAGAACATTGGAAATTCGTTTTTTTTATTCTGATGTCTATCTTTCTTCCATCCTTGGTTCTCACCTTCATTCTGAGAAATCATATAAGAGGCAGTTGGCACCTAGTAAGTTTTGCAGATCACACACTGTTCTTTTTGTTCAGTTTGTAAGTACCACAGGCTTCGAAGCCAAGCTCAACTTATGAAACTAAATGTGTAGGCAATTACTGTAAAGTTATTAAGGACAAATGCACAGAGCCTGGGAAATTACTTACATGCATTTATTCTCATTTCCTAATTTTTAAAATGACGTTAGAACTGTATCATAATGTATGTTAGGATTTTATTAGTTACCTCCAGAGGATCCAGAAAAAAAATGAGGCACAGAAGAGGTTATGTCCTTATGACATATTAGGGTTCATCCTCTGCTTGCATACCTTTAAAAACAATAGGAGTAAATCTTCAAACCTTACACTTTCAAAATACCACTCAAGTTCCCAATGGCAAAATGTGTAAGTTCCTGCTTTGTGAGATAGTTCTTGAAGAAAGAGAAAGGAAGCATCTAGACTAATATGAACAGACAAATATGAAAATATCACTAAAGCAAAGTTACATTACAGGAAGTATTTGGGGGTGTTATTCCATATAGACATTTTACCAACACTTACTCCTCACATTCTGCACTTAAATAGATAAAATATTACTTGAAATAAAGAAATCTTGCTAAGGAAAAGAGTAAGTGTCTTAGGGAATTTGGACATTTGTGATAAATTGAATAAGAAAATTGAGAGTCCTACTCACAAGCCTTGGCATGAAACTTGGGGCAACATTAAATATACGTGAATCAAATATAACTTTCAAACCAGGACAAGACTCTAAGAGAAAACATTATATTCAGAGATACAGTTAGGTAAAGTCAGATCATTCACTGTGTAAAGAAAATAAAAATAATGGCTTCACTGAATTTAGTAGACAATTATTCTTACCTTGACACACAGATTTAGTATTTTCCTCCAGTTTTGGTGAGGGGCACATTCAATTTTCCAGCAATTAAATACCACAGCTTTTTTTGTTTGGTTTTGGTTCTATATGCATTATTTAATATGTTGTAGAATTTAAACTCTAATTTTAAAATTAAAAAGTTAAAACAATATTTCATGTTTTAAAAGTATATTAAACAATGTTCTAAGTAAATATAAAATCAGGAACTCTTAGAATCTCTCAATCAGACAATGTCTAATGGCACCTGCTCACTGATTTCTGCATTTGCAAAAATATCTCTTGTTTCTGTCCAAATTTGAATGCTGAAGAAGGAATGAGGGAAATTGTAATGATTTCTGAGTTCTCTGTCTTCTTCCTAGCAAACAGGGTGAGATGTAGACACCAGACAACCGTAACTCTTGGCTGAGAGCTGAGGAGACACCATGATGATCCCTGACGCTGGCACAGGGAGAGCAGCTCTGTGTCTGTAGGGATGCAGTTCCAGATATACACAAGCAGAGAGTCCCTAGATATGTTGGCAACAAGTCAACAAGAGTCCCTTTATTCAATTTTGAAGTGTAGTCTTAAATATTCTGTTTTGTGAAATGGGCATCTGGAAACTTTACCAATAATGAGCCTCTTCCTTCATATTGCTTTGCATGTGATTGAGCTGAGTTAGAGACAATAGTTTTGAAAATTAATTTAATCCAGATGGGCTTTCACTGAGAATGAACCCCTCAGAGAATGGGAGGACAAATAGAAGGAGGGGAATGGGGTTTTTTTTGAATTCATACTCATGCTAATCACTGCTTGCTTGTAACTGCATAGACAATCATTTGTCTTAAAGAGGCATAGCTGAAAGATTTTGTGCAATAAAAAGAGACACCATAGGCTTCCACTTGTCAAGAAATACTGGTTTGAATTAGAAACATTTTTTGTGTGTGTTAAAATAAGCTAATAATGGTCCCCCCAAAAAGTCACCTTCCAACATAACTACATATGTATGTGTTTGTGAATGAGCAAGGCAAAAAGATAAAAACATTTCAAACAAAAAATGGAATGATTTTGTGGCTACCAATCCTGTTACAAATTTTAGTGTGTTTGATTGTGCTGATCAACAGAACATTTCCAAATGCAGAATTTTTTTTTATATATCAGAAATGTATCCTAATTGGGTTAGTTGGAAAGATTCTGCATATATGGAAACTAAGTAAAACTATGGAAAAGAAGGTATATACAGACAAGAAACTTAGCTCAGAGTGACTAGTTATTTAGAAATCATAGTTTCTGACCAAATCGTAGAAGCCAATTCTACTAAAGGTTTTAAACACACGTATTAGCTAATTCATCATTGTTACTGTTATGAAAAATCTTGATAAATCTGATGCAATAAAAAGAGAAAAAGGTAAATTTCTCACAATTTAAAAATTTAGAAAATTAAAAATAATTTACTGCAATTGTTAAGCATGTTATTTTAGAAACTTTTTTCTTAATTTTCAATGCTAGCAATGGGTCTAATAGAAGCCTTACAAATACATAAAGTTATTATTTGGAGGTAAGTAATCCCAAAAGACCCACTGGAAATGTAGGTTTTGTTTTTTATGATTCTAATCCTACAACCCTGAGAGAGTATTGCTGCTTTAATTCTGTAATGAAAAATACCCTTGACAAAAAGAATTTGTTTCATGTCACATTTTTTAAATTTAAAAAAGAAAGTAGAAAGCATATTAAGAAACAGACATCCATTTACAAAATAGCATAAGAACAATACAAACAATACAGAGTTACAGACAAAGTGGTAGGAAATTAACAATGGTTGTTGTATTACTATTGATATCTTCAAAGTGGTTTCTCAGGAAAACAAATAGAGACATGCAATAGTGATCAAACAAATAATCATTAACTGTTCTTTTCAGTAAAGCAATAGAAGACAGCAGTACAACTGTTAACTATCCTGTATATACATACGTACATACATACATGATTTCCCCTTCTTTCCCTTCTCCTTTCGCACACACCAGTTGCCCATTACTTTTGAGCATTTTCCATTCATTTCATGTCTATCATACCTCCTAGTTTTTATTCCCTCTTTCAGGTTCTTACACTAGTGAGACAGTACGTTGCTCACACATGCAGGTCTGATTTATTTCACTTATCACTATGGTCTGTAGCTGTGACCATTTACCTACAAATGCCTCGAGTTTACCTTTCTTTATAGATGAGTAATATTCCATCATATAAAATTATCACAATTTTTTTATCCAGTCTTCAGTGGATGGACATTTGGGTTGCTTCCACAATTTAGCTATTACAAATTGTGCTGCTATGAACATGGGTACATGTATATCGCTGTGATATGATGTTTTCAGATATTCTGGGAAAATACCCAGAAGGGGAATAGCTGGGTTGAAGGGGAACTCTAGACCTAGTTTGCTGAGGAATCTCCAAACTGATTTCCACAGTGGTTTCACCAGTCTGCATTCCCACCAGCTGTGGAGAAGAGTTCCTGTTTCTCCACAGCCTCGCCAGCATTTGTTATTGGTTGATTTCTTAATGCTAGTCATTCTTACCAGGGTGAGGTGAAATATCAATTATTTTTTAATTTGCATTTCTCAAATGACTAATGATGTTGAACTTTTTTTGATGTATTTTTGTGACTTGTATTTCTTTATCTGAGAAGTGCTGCCCATTTTTGGATTGGGTCTTTGAATTTCAAAGGGCTGATGTTTTTAAATTCTTTATATGTTCTAGATAGAAGACTTTTGTCCAAGGGACAGTCAGCTAAATTTTTTTTTGCCAATTTGTGGGTTTATTTTTACTCTGCTGGTGATTTCTTTAAATATGCAGAACCTTTTCAGTAGGATGAGATCCCAGTTGCTGATCCTGTGCAGTTTGGTTTTTGTTCATGAACTCTCTGCCTACCCCTACGTCTTCAAGGTTTTTACCTACTTTCTCTTCCAATAGATTTAGAGTTTGTGTTTTAATATTGAAGTCTGTGATCCATTTTGACTTGAGTTTGGTGCATGGTGACAGACTTGGGTCTATTTTCAGTCTTTGGCAGGTGGCAAGCCAATTTTTCCAGCACCACTTATTAAAAAGGTTATCATTCTTCCAGTGAGTTTGTTTGGCCCCTTTATCAAAGATTAGGTGGCTGAGTATATTTGCGGTTGTGTCTGTGTCTTCCAGTCTGTTCCATTGATCTTCTGGTCTGTTTTTTTAGCTAGTATCAGGTTGATTTTATTACAGTAACTTTGTAGTATAATTTCAGGTGACAGATTGTAATTCCACATGACTTGTCCTTGTTGCCCAGGATTGCTTTTGCTATTCTGGGTCTCTTTCAGTTCCAGATGAATTTAAGAAATGTTTTCTCTAGATCTGTAAGGTATGCTAATGATAGTTTAATGGAAATTGTATTGAATCTGTATAACAATTTTGGTAGGATGGCCATTTTCACAGTATTGGTTCTTCCTATCCATAAGCAATGAATGTTTTTCCATTTACTAAACTCCTCTTTTATCTGTTTTTTCAGAGTACTGTAGTTTTCATTGAATAGATCTTTTACTTCTTTCATTAGATTGATTCCTAAATATTTCAATTTCTTGAATGCTAGTGTGAAAGTTACGTTTTCCTTAATTTCTCTCTCAGTCTGTTTGTTGTTTGTATATAGGAATGCTGTTGATTTTGGGGTGTTGACTTTGTATCCAGCTACACAGCTGAATTTGTTAATTTTTTCAAAGAGTCTTCTTGTGGAGTTTTTGGGGTCCTCCATGTAAAGTATCATGTCATCTGCAAATAGTAATAGTGTTACTTCTTCCTTCCCTATCCTTACATTTCATGTTACTTTCAAATCAGAGGAAAAAATTGCTGCAAAAATTATAGCCATCATCATTCACCCAGTGAAAGTGACAGTGCATCTTTTCACATGCTTCATCCTTGTATAGTTTTTGTCTCATCTTAAGACATATTATTTTTTTTACTCCATCTACAATTTTCTTTTCATTTTTGGCAACATACTTCACAAATTCTCATGCATGGTCATGCGCACACACACACACACACACACACACACATCCCTGTACAAATATCTCTGCACTCACACATTCACTCATTCACTCCAAGAACACTTTTTAAAAAATTTTAGGTAATTTTCAAAGTATTTTTGTTAGGAGCAAGACTTTTGTGATTCATTTATTCATTGTTTTCTACAATGGAATAGAATCATAGGAATGAAATTGCCAGGTCATGAATTTTAGCCATGAGATACTAGGTGAAAATGTGAGTAAAATTGTTGAGAATCTTTCTGAAAATTGACAGCCGTATTAATGAACCACTCATGAAATCCACTCACATTGCCTTATGTTCTTCAGGAGCAACCTGCCTGGTCACAGGCTTGTAAATATTCACTTGTGTGTTTGGATTAATCAGTGCTTTTATTTTAATTCCAGTGTTTATATGTGAAGATTTATGTGTTACCGAATTTGTAATCAGTTTATGAATTCTTTCTTCAGATCATCTGTCTCTTTATCCATTCAGGTTTTAAATTTTTTTGTTTATTAACTTTAAAAATTATTTTACATATTTTAACTCATATTTACTACAAATACAAATTTTATCCATTGTCCCTTTGCTTATTACTCACTCAAAGCTGTTTTAAAATCAATACAATTTTGCTTTTATAGCTAAAATTATAGCATTCATCTCCATAACATTCAGTGCCTAAAAGAATTGTGGCTTAGCCTGACTTCTCTTTCTTGCAAATATCAGATTCTGAATCATTTTTTTAACTCACACTCTTTACTCTTGCCTCCCTGAACTGTGTGATTAGCCATGTCTCCTCTGTTCTTCTGTCATGTATTTGTTTCTTGGCTTAATTATAATAAATATTTCATGGTCACTCAGTTCCATTATCTTTTTTTTAAAAAATTACATTTGATGGTACATTTTAGGTATACATAATTATCACATTCATCATAGGGAATTTGAACCTGTGCATGACACAAATCTATTAGATTTTTACCCCACTCTCTTACCCTCCCTTCAATTCCCCCTCCTCTCCTCATTTAGAAAAGCTTTGTCTCCATTTGATGATTATTTAAGTATCTATCTATCTCTCTCTCTCTCTATATATATACACATATATATATATATATATACACATATACATACACATTTTTTAAGTCAGAATGACATAGGTCTCAGTTTTCACTGAAATTTATATATACTTTTCAAAGATCAATAGAGCATAATAAGACAAAATTTAAATATAGGTTTCATAGCTAATGACACATCATTAGGTATGTTTTTCTTAATGATTAACAAATAATTGCTATGGAGACTTCAAAATGTACCTACCCATGGTTATTTTATTGCTTTTGATCATTCCAGCAGTTCTTAGAAAAAATAGGCTAGTTTTGTCCACCAAAAGGTTTTCTAGACATTAAGGCTGCCTGACAGCTGAGTGTGGAACTAAGGCCTCCAGTCAGTCTCAGTATCATGGGAGGCTGAGGCATAAGTATGAAAGGTTTGAACCCACCCTAGGCAACTTAGCAACTGTGGGACCCTTTCTCAAAATGAAAAAAGTAAAATAATCTGTAGGTCTGTGAGAAATCCTTCGGTTCCACCCTAGAATCACACACACACACACACACACACACACACACACACACACACACACGCACAGGCACAGGCACACTCACACATATACGCACACACAAGTGCAGCCAGATCTTATTTTAACTACTGCTTTCTATCTTCTTTCCAATAAATCAGTAGTTCCAATTATCACATGCAAGTGTGATAGATGTCATTTCTAGTCGTCATTAATAAAATTAAGAAAAGGTTGGAAATTTTAAAAGAAATGAAAGATAAAACAAAATTATATTTGTAATCCACTTCTTTTGATATTTTGGTGTTATTTATTTCATTCTTTTAAAATTTGGTACTTACTATATTCTTCTTTCTTCGGGGGTATTTTTTGAGACAAAGTCTTGCTATGCAGCTCAGGCTGTCCTGGAACTCACTTTGTAACCCAGGCTGGCCTCAAACTTGCAGTGATCCTCCTGCCTCAGCCTCCAGAGTGCTGGGATTATAGGCGTCCACTACCATGCCCAGCTTATATTCATTTTAGAACAAAATGCTTACTTCAGTTTCTAGTTGCCCACATGTATCAATTTTCTTTCTGAAGGAAACCTTTACACACCAAAGAACCTCTAGGCCTTCTTTTTTATAATTATTTTTAAAGTTTTTAATATTTTTCAAAATGTATTTTTAATCAAAGCATAATATCTGTACATATTTATGGGGCATTTGTAATGATCAAATTACAGTAATTAGCATTTCCATCTCCTAACGCATTTAACATTTCTTTGTCTTTGGAACTAATGCAATTTTCCAGTTCTGTGCCAAATATATAAATTTTTGTAAGTCATACTTACCCTTGTCTTTGCTTCCTCCAGAAGAAAATGAAAAGGACTATTTTATATTTGGTTGCTAAGTCTGTACTATCCCCACAAACACGCATTACTCTCCTGCCTCCTGCACTCAGTCGTCATTGGACATATCCACACTGACCTACCTGTCACACATATGGGTAACCTGTTTCTAAGGATGTGTATGCATATGTGTTTTAGTTTAAACATCACCTACATCTTCACATAGATTTCTCCTGAAAAATCTTATATCCTTTACATCAACCCACATCAAAACCTTCATTTCTAGTCTTTTGTCTAATAGTAATCTGAATCATTGTCTAAAAGTTGATTCTCTAAATCTCTAAAGTCTTTGAACATACAAACAACCGTGTTTCTTATCTAATACTGATTTCCTTATTAAGTGTATAATCAGTACTGATTTCTGTCTGTGAGCAAATTCATCACTCATGTCTTCAGATAATGCAACCCATTAATCTTCTTGGTGTCAAATTTAATCAGATAATTTGAGCTTTGCTTTTCAGAGATGAAATATTGCATTAGTTATAGGACATTAACAAGCAAAACAATGCAACTGAAGACTGAATGTCTCTGATAACTCGATTTTAAAATGTATTATGTTAATACTGCCAAGCAGATGTTACAGCTCAGTGGCTGTTTTATATAAGTTGCTGGAAGAAAGAGTAAGGATGCTTTTAAAATCGATAAGGCATATGCTTGTGATGAAGAGAGGACACTCATTCTGGTAACTTCCTACTGAGATTCCCACGGGCAATGTTTGTTTTAGAGTATCTATTAGGAGATTTTCTTTTTTAAAAAAAATTAAATCCAACTATGATTCATGGTCTTCCAACAAGGCACTGGTTATGAATTATATTCTCTGAAAAGCTCCAGAGGCAATAAGGGTTCGAACATTTTACAAATAATTATGCACATTGGGTAAAACCAATTCTCACTTAGTTTAGTGTTAAGAAGGAAATTAAAAACCTTCCTACTACACACACTGTGTGAAGAACATAATTGGATGAAAGGACTCAAACTCTTGAGCACTCTTTGACTAGAACCCTATTTACAGATCACAAATCTGTAATTGCTTCTTCAGCAAAGTCTCAGTCTTTCTTGGGTAGGCGTAGTAAGAAATCTGCAGGGGTGATCTGGTGACGTTTTCTGTTTGATTGTATGTATGTTCCTCTTTCAGGTTATTAAATATTTTTCCCTATGATTTTTACAAAAGCCATTTAAATTTATTGATATGACACAGCTTTCACTCTGACCATATGCCTTGCCTTCTTTATGTGCTGTACATTTCTCCAGTGGTGGCCACATCATCAGGTAGCACAACTGTTGAGATAAAGTGAAAAATTAAAATATTATGAAAATAATACCATTTCAAATTTATTGCATTGTCACCTTGACATACTATTTACCACAGCATAGCAGTTTAGGAAGAAGGAAGAACTGAATTAAAATTTACTACTTTGCAGCCACTATTATAATAATAGTTGTTTAGACAAGAATTACCAATAATTACTGAATTGAAAGGATGAAAATTTGGTTAGAAATAGGGTTATTTTTCAGTATCCTCGACAAGTCACTTATTAATTACAAACACAAAAACAATGACTCTGTAGTATAGAAACTAAGCACATACTACTTTAATGATGAAAGTTAACTTTACAATATGACAATAAATGTCGAAACCTCCTTATGAATAATTACCAAAAGTACAACTCTTTGGTTTCACTGCCAAAAATATATGACTTAAATTATGGGAATACATCAGAAATATTTAATTTTTTTCTATGAAATAAAGGGCTTGTACTCTTCACAAATGTCAAGGACATGAAAGCAAGCAAAAGACCAGTGAACTCTTTGAAATTAAAAAAGACTAATGAGCAATGCCAGCTAAATGCGATGTGTCATCCTGGCTTTGATCTTGGATGAGATTTTTTATTTTACTTTTAAAATTATTACTACTGCCATAAAGAATATGAGTGGGGCAAATGAATTTCAGTGGGGAATGTAAATTGCATAATAATGCTCCAAATTAATGTGAACTAAACAAGAATGGGGCTGCAGTCTTAAGGGGTTTCCCCATATTCACTGATTTTCATCTGCAGCTGCTCCCCATCCCAGAGTTGAAAATGAAGGCAGACTATACCTACTCTAACTGTGGAAGAGAAAATGGGTCCACTGTGGAATATGACCTGGGTGTTCTCCACCAGTAGACATACTTTCCAAGGAAGGCTTCATCAGAGAATTAATTATTCCACCTGAAAGAAGGACATTTCTCAGATTCCGTATTCTCTAGATGTTTGTCTCTTATAATGGTGGAAAAATAAAGCTTTGTCACTAGAGATAAAATTGTTTCAACAACAGATTAGGGGCATAGAACTACTAAATTCCTGAGATTCTATGATCTGATAGCATATTTCCCATTCTCCACATGTCCACAGCACTCAGATTATGTTCCACAATGATTGGAATGGGTTAAATCTAACAGAGCTACAAAATAGATTCTATGAAAAGAAAATATTCTTGGGAACGCCAGTGTAAAGAGGAAAAGGGGGAAGCCGTAGTCAACATTGAACAAAGCCCATCTCCCAGCCAGATTAACACAGAGGCTCCCACTAAACACCTTTTTTCCCTCAGTTCTTATTAGTAGGTACTTAATAAAAAATTAACAAAGCATTCTTAAAAGAAAAAAAAAAAAACATAGTCTAAAGGGACCTAAGAAGGACTAGAACCAGATTCAGGTAAAATTGTGAGATTTTATTGTCCACAATTCTTCAGCCTGACAGGAAACACTAAAAGAAATACTTCAAGGAAAATTAAAATAATAGACTACATTAACTTTGATCTATATAGAGAGTCAGAGAAGGGAAAAAGGAAAAATAAAAAGAATTACTTTCCTTATTTATATAAAAGATAAGTCTGTGAAATAATAATGTTAATGTTTTGGGTAATTATAGCTTATGAGTAAGTTATGTGAATGACTGCAATGCCGTAAAGGTTAAGAAAGAAATTAAGAAACTTTCTCCACAAGGTACGTTCACTACTTGTGGGTCAGAACAGTATCATGTGAAGATGAACTTAGATTGGTAAACTGGAAACTCTAAGGCAATAACTAAAACAACATTTAAAAGATGTATATGAGATATAGTGAGAAGAGCTTCAGTAGAATTATATGAGATATTATTTTAAAACCAGAGAAAGCAGGAAAAAGAAAAGAAAACCAAAGAAATGCATAAAACAGAATATGTGGTAAATATTCAGCTCCATCAATAAGCATTTTATATATGAGTGTTCTTACGAAATTGGAACAGAATGTCAGAATGATAAAACAGTTTGAGGCTTTCCAACTGTGACTTACCACGAAGAAGGATAGGCATAGAAGGACCATAGTGGAATTTGATAAAAGTTATTTGTGACAAACCAATGGCTAACATGATATTAAATGGAGAAAACTGAAAACGCTCTTTCTAAAATCAGGAACAAGTCAAGGATATCCACTCTTATCATTTCTATTCAGCATTGCACTTGAGCATTAGCCACAGCAGTCAGTCAAAAGGAAGAAATAAAAGGAAGAGTTTAAATCACCACTATTCAAAGATGATGTGATATGCTACATAGAAATCCCAAAGAATTACACAAAAACAACTTAAAAGGAATAACCATCCTCAGCAATGTAGCAGGATACAAAATCAACACACAAAATGAATAGCATTTATGAACACTAATAATCAATTTAGTGAGAAATTATGAAATTTATACCATTCATAACAGCACCAAGAAAAATTAAATGCCTTGGACAGCCATGGTGAACCTGCAGTGTAGGTGTTGTTATTTTTTTAAGATGAAAGCTATTAATTTATGAGTTTTTTTAAATGAAAACTTCAGTATTCAGGTTTAATTGCAGTGTTGGCACTTTGTGATAAACAAGTGGGTTTTGAGTTGCAGTTTGGGCGGTTGTCTCTAAAAAGTTCACCATCACTGGCTTAAGAACCTAACCAAGGAAATTGAAAACTTCTATGAAGGAAAAGTGTAGTACTCTGCAAAAGGAAATTAGAGAGGACATCAGAAAATGAAAGATGTGTGTTTTGAATTTTACTTAAAATTTTTTATACTTTGTACCAGTTTTGCATGTTTATATCTGGTAATCTTAGCAACTGATTTAAGATAACAATATGCAATGGAACAAACATTGGTGAATTCCTACCATCATGTCTAGGGAAACTGTATTATCGCCAATGTTTTATTTAATAATTATTTTTTGTATTCTCTTTAATGGTTTGAACAGTCTCCCGTTCTTACATCTGGTCACCTGAGCAACGCAGTTGAAGAAAACAATAGGTAATATAGCGACCATTGTTCATTCCTATCATTTTGTTTGCAAACCCTCTATCACTTTTAATGTTCTTGCTTTGTTTTGCTTGTGTTCATGATGTTGGTATGCTGCTATTGTTCTTTTTATTCTACTCTATTTAAAAGAAAAACAAAAGAAAATGAAAGATGCTCCTTCCTCATGGATGGGCAGAACAAATATTGTTAACATGGCTATACTTCCAAAACTGATATAGAGATTCAATGCAATCACAATCAACATACCAGCAGTGCTCAGTGCTCTTCATATTTCTAGAGAAAACAAGTATAAAATTCGTATGGAACCAGAAGAGACCCAGAATAGTGAAAGCAATCTTGGGCAATAAGCGCAAAGCAGAAGGCATCACAATACCTGACTGCAAGCTATATTACAAAGTAACAGTAATTAAACATAAAAGGCACGATGCTGGCAGAAAAGAAAACGTGGATTAGTAGAACAGAATAGAGGCTACAAAAACATCCCCGGCACACTCAACTATTTGCTCTTTAAAAAAGAGGCCACAAGCATACACTGGAGGAAGACAGACCATTTAGAAATTGTACAGGGAAAACGAGATGTCTGTTTGTGGAAGATTGAAACTGGACTCATATGTCTTACTATGCACTGAACTAAAATCAAAGTGGATCAAAGGTATTAACATTAAAAGAGAAACATCAAACCTACTGGAAGATAGACTGGGTAAACTATTTGAAATCACGGGTGCAGGAAAGGATTATGTAAACGGAGCCCCAATTACATACGAAATAGCAAAAGTCAACCAAGTGAGGCTACACAAAATTAAGAAGCTTCTGCACAGCAAAGGAATCAATCAGTAAAGAATAAGGAAAAAAAGTGCCAGCTCTTCCTCAGACAGAGGAATAACATCCACAATATATAAAGAACTAAAAAGAAGTTAGACCACCTAAAATAAGTGTCCCAGTCGGGAAAAGGGAAAGTGATATGAATGAATACTTCTCAGAAGTACAAATTGCCAACAAGCATGTGAAGAAAGTGTTCAGCATCTCTGGCTGTTATGAAATACAAATGAAAATGGTGCTAAGATCCTATCTTACACCAGAAAGAACAGCAATTATGAAGAAATCAAAGAAAAGCAAATACCTGCAAGGCTGTGGTGAGAAATGAATACTCCTAAATTGTTGGTGGGGATGCAAAGCTGCCGTGCCATTATGGAAATCAGCATGAAGAGTTCCCAAAGAACTAAAATTACACTAGGTATCTTCCCCAAACAGCTAAAGGCATCATAGTAAAGTGATACATGTGTACCGATGTTTACAGGACCACAATTCATAATAGCTAAATCCTCAAACACATCGTATAGCTATCAACAGAGGAGTGGATAAAGAAAATGTATGTGTACATCACAGAATACTAACTGGCTATAAAGAAGCATACATTTGAGGCATTTTTAGGCAAATGGATACACCTAGAAAAGCTACTGTTGAGACTCACAAGCCTAAATACCATTTGCTATCTCTGATTTAAGCATGGCAAAGACAAATGAAGAGCACAACAAAGCGTGAGTAGAAGGAAGCCAGAGGATGGACCTCTTGCAAATGGGCGCAGGACAGGGTGAGGGGAAGGGGAGCAGGAGAGAAAATAAGAACTAAGATGGCTCTGTACAGGAACCTCATAACCTCAGAGGGTGAACGCACTATGTGCCGTGAACATGAGCTAAGAATAATGACAACCAGAGTGAAAATGAAGAAAGGACATTCAGAGGTAGAGGGAGACAGTGGAGGGGAGGAGAAGGGGATTTTAAAAAGCTGTATGATGTGCGTTTGTGTAATCCCAAGACGAATGTCAACTTCATGTACTGCAAACATGGAGTAAAATATGACATAAAATGTTTATGTTTGAAGGAAAAATTAAATCATACTTATATAGCATTTTCTTTATAATAAATGCCCAAGAACTGACAACAATCTTCTAAAACTAAATAATGAGAATAACACTAAGCAAGATTGTCTTGGTTACTTTTCTCTTGTTGTTGAGACAAAATACCCAACACCCAAAATGAAGGAAGGAAAGGTTTATTTAGCTCACAGTTTGTGGAGGTTTCAGTCCATACTTGGCTGCTTCTGAGGCAGAGTGGCACATGGCAGAGGGCAAACTGTTCAGGGCAGCAGGGCACAGCAAAATCAAACAGAGCACAAAGGAGGAATGGCTGCAAGCAGCCTCTTCTCTTTCCTTACATTGTAAACAACTTACCCCCACCCACAGGGCGTGTAGCTCTCACACAATCTCCATGCCTTCCTTTTCCATAGGCTCAGGATGTGTACAAAGTAATCACTCTGGCTTCCTGCTGAATCACTCAGCCAAACCTCCAGATTCCCCAAGTTGACACAATGTGTCAACCATAACAAAGATTAACAGGTTTATGTGCAGAAATCAATTACTCTTTATACCAGCAATGAGCAAAGAATTTGAAATAAAGCACTAATATGTATACTGGCTTTGAAAATGAAAAATGCCTAAATCTTTTTATGTATTCTGTCTAATCTAGATGAAAAAATAATCTGATTAGTTGATTAAAGGAGATCTAAACAAAGGGAGAGAAATTTTGGATTCTTGATTGGTGAGGCTATTTATTGCTCACAGTTCAGTTCTTCCCAACCTAATAGCTCATTTACGTATAGTCAAAATTAAAGCAAGCTATGTGAAGATATTTAAAAACTCTTTCTAAAGTTTCTGTAGTGTCCTAGAAGCAAAAGTCATAAAAAAAATACTTAAGAAGAAACACAAACTTGCTAGTTCCCCACTGTAAATCCACTACAAATTTTGAGACTTTTTCTAAAACTGCAATAATAAAAACGGTGAAGTTTCACTGAAAATACCCTAGATATATAGATCATTGAAAGAGAAACACAGAGTCCAAGAACAGACTGCTAGAAATAACAAACAATGACATAATCCATCTCATGTCAAAAGGACATAGCATTCACTGCAAAGAGCTCTAATTAGACGTAGTTGGAGAAATTTGGATATAATAAAACATTATTGAGTTAAAACCTGAAGACTGATGTGTGTCAGGGAGACCATTCTGGTAGAGATAATGATTGAGTCAGTGCATAAATGCATATGGATAGACTTATTTATCTGCAAAAGTATTCAAAATAATGTATGTGGATACTCAGTACTCAGAGAGTTGGTGCATCAGCTTTTCCTCCTTAAATGTATTGAACTTCCCCCCAAACGGTGGAGAACGAAAAGGAGACTAATTACACAATGGGGAAATAACCTCGGCCAGGCTGACTCCAAGGTAGATGCTAAGAGTAACCAGTTATTTGGGTAATATGCACCATTGGTATGATTTAATGAAAGTGGCACTTTAGTTTTCAAAAGCCAATAACACCAATTTAATCATGAATTAAGTTAGGGACATTCTGAAAAATACATCTAAGTTAGAAAAGTCTGAGAAACTATCACAGTGAAATACATACAGAAACTTGCCTGGTAAAATAGGACAATTGTTATCATGGAAGAGAAAACCTACTGGGTATAGGCTAAGGATATATCAATACAATATAGACTTCACCTAATGATAATGCATGTGTGTTTGTTCATCAGTGCTATTAAAGGTGGTGCACACTGTGTCATGCTCTTAGAGGAAACTGGATATAAAATATACAGTACTCTCATTTATACATTTCTAGTTTTGTATAAATCGAGAATAGTTCTTAAAGATTTTTAAAGGAATTTTGGGGAAAAAATAAAAAAAATGCAAAAGTGGCCTTAATTATCAAAGACAAAATAAGTGGAGAAAGAGGGGGTTGTAGGATAAGAAAATAAATTTGACGTTTTGAGTCTTTGGGGGCCAGCTAGATGGATATCCTCTGCAGTAATCTCCTTATTGAGGTATAGGGTACAGGAAACCATTCTTTAACTGGAGATTTATTCTGAGGACTGAATACTAGTGTGGAATTAAATCAGTAAATCTGAGTATTTGGAAAGAGTATCAGAAATTTTAGCTGGGCGAGGTGGTATACACCTGTAATCCCAGCACTTGGGAGGCTGAGTCAGGAGCATCATTGCGAGTTCAAGACCAGTCTGAGCTACAAGGTGAGCTCAAGGCCCAACTAAGCTGCATAGAAAGATGCTGTCTATAAAGAGACAAAAATAAAAAATTAAAAGGCAGATGTTTGGCAGAAATGTGACCTTGCAAATAGAATGCAAATGTGGGTGAGGAGTCAGAAGTAAGTGCTACCCCATAGGAAAAGAATTTTAAAGGTTGAGAAGCAAAAAGAGATCAGTGCACAATGAAAGCAGTACATTCACGAAGGGTCCGATATTTCATCATGCTTTCCTTGTCATACATTAGAATTTTCAGTTAACATCTACAATTAGCAAATAGGTTGCAAAATCAGTTCCTGATGATCAGTATTATTTTAATTGAAATAGAATTGAAATGTAAAAGAAAATGTGAAATTCACTGCACAGAGGAAAGTGTTAAGGTTACTGGAAGGTTAGAATGGTCCTTAGTTGAGATGTGGTGAGTCAAGCCACACATGCAGCAAACAAGTGTGAAAAGATTTGCTACCCCATAAAAGGCTTCTGGGGAGAGTACAGCCAGTCCTAGGAAGTTTCAAAAATACCTTGAAAGAGCCATGTAAGGAGAATAGGATCTTCACCATGAGTAGGGCATGAAGCAAAGCAGAATCTGACTTTCTGTGAAACATTTTTGTCAGGATTATGTGTGCAAGGGTGTATGAACTGGAGTCTGAAAACCATATTATTTGGGATTGTAATAAAAACAAAACTTTGAAACTTTGAGAGCCATAACCCTAAATGTCATCAAACGGTTTACATTGAATTATGGTTCAATTTAAGGAACAGATTTATACACCCACAACCCACAAGGTTTCATGAAATTAAATGCAGACATGAATTTCAATGGTCTTTCTCAGGCTCTTGCTATGTCTCCTTTCTTTTATTCCAGGAGATTTAAGAACTGGAAAATCCAAACTCTATCTATTAAGAGCAGTTTTACTACCTGCCAAGCCATTTGATTCATGAATTGTATTGCTAGAGTTATTGTATTTAATTTTACCTTTACAATCTGAACTTATGCTCCATTCAAGTATAGTTGTGTATTTCCAGCTAATCTTACTGCATAAGCATAGTAAGCTATCTATATCTATGTGCTCTGTATCCACAGACTCAACTGTGCTTTTAAAACATGCAGAAAAACAACCATATGTACACCATTATGGCTGGATGACCCCCAAAGCCTCATGTAGTCATAAATGGTGCTTTGTGGACATGACAGGATCTAGAGTTTGTGATGCTGGGATTAAGAGTATGTGATTACTAATAGTTCAAGGATTGTTTAGGCATAGTTCTGGGTAGGATTAGGGATGCCCTGCTCTGAATGTGAATGCTACTTAAACATAAATAGCCTGGTTAGGATATAAGAGATAGAAAGAGTGTTCCTGCTTGTCGCTTATTGGTGCCTTCTGTCTGCCCTGCTTTGCCATGAACTGTTTATTGTATGTGAAGCCCCTTTGCCATGCCACCCTGCCTTGGAGCCAGCCAAATATGAAGTGAGACCACTACAAACCACGAGCTAATATCAAGCTTTCTTCCTTTAACTTTAGGTGTCAGATATTTTGTCTCAGCAACAAGAAAAGTAACTAAGACCTACACTAAACATACACTCTTTTTTCTCATTTTCCCCTGAAATTATAGATCAACAACTAATTACATAGAAATTCCATTACCCTGGTTATATATATAACCTGAAGGTATTATATGCAAATGCTATGCCATTTTATTTAAGGGGCTGAGCACCCGTAATTGTTGGTACTCAAAAGGATCCTGGACCTAATTGTCTGAGATCCTGAGGGAAAATTCTATTTTAATTTGAGAGTAGTAAATAAACATATATGTGTAAATATATTGATGTAATATAATATGTAAATAGACATGTAATATAATCATATGTAGGATAATACGTAAATATATATTTTACATATATATTACATACGTATTTCATACTGTTTCTATACATTGAGGAATATTGAGTTTTATCCACTTACAGAATTATTCAGTTTTCCAAAAGTGATTCTGAAATATATATGATTTAATCTTTTTTCTATTTCAGCAATGCAGTGATTTGCTGAGGTGATGTCAAACACACACACATGCATATTTATACACACACATTCCGAACCACATTCCTTTGATAAGCAGATTGAAAATGTTGACTAAAATAATGCTACTTTTCAATGTTAATTGGAGTGTGATCTCGCTGTATAATAAGCTTCCATTTTCAAAAAGCCTGATGCATAAGGTGTTTTTGGACGCTGCATTTTAGATTAAAACCTAATTGAAAATATAGTCCGCTGCCTTGAAAAGCACAATTACCACCCTTTAAAAGAACAGCGAAATGTGTCGAGTAATCTGCCATGTGCATGTTGCTCATCCAGGAGCAGTGTCCGAGTCGGGAGCCACGTGAGGAGGAGAGGAGACCGAAGACATACATCGCTTTCCTTCTTTGACTGGAACTTCTGACTGTCATGAGCAAATGGGCCATTTTTTCCATTTTTCCCTTTCTCTGCTCTGCTTTATTGTCACTTCTGTTTCTTAAAATTATTTTCTTACTTTTACTCTCCTCTTTCTTTTTATTTGCCATGTTCTTTTTTTCTAAATCTCTTAAAGGCTGTAAAATCAAATGATTTATACAGGTGCATGTAGAAAAGAAAATTTAATTAGATAAGAGAAAGTAAGGGCACGATCTTTGTTCTGCACTTCTACTCACTAGTAGCCCCCTGTTATCTTTTTTCATAAATAGAATATATCTGAACTTCAGTTTGGAAAGGAATCAGAAAAACTGCTCCATCCATAAAACTTATAGCAGAGAGCTAAAGATAAACAAATGGGCTTTGGCAATATGTGTGCTGGGTCTTTGACCTGTTCGAATGAAGTCATCTTTGAAATGAGCACCTTACTCACTGACAAGTCATCAGTTACCGTTGACTTATCCTTGCCAGAATCTCTTCTTAAGTCTAAGAAAACTACCATACATTCCCAAAGAAACATATTTTACTAGAATATGTTGGCTCATTAGCAAGGTCTTATTTTTATTATCCTTAATTGCTATACTTGCAGGCATTCAGAACTGTTACCATTTAGTTGAGCAAAATGTCTTTCAGGATGTCTGAGCAATACAACTGCTTCATTAATTTAGATTATTCAAATAATGTCTTCTAAACTAATCATCCAACAGATGCTTTATAAGGTAATTTATACTTCAAAGTATAAATTTCAAAGGTCAAGTTCAAACAACAGAAGATAAATGAATTGTAATAAGCAATTTAGTTTTGAAGTAGGAAACATATTCCATAAATAAAGTCTATTAGAATATTATTTAAATATTTGACCTACTTTCATTTAAATCTTCAATTGAAATATTGCATAGGAGAAGATGTTATAGTATTGCTAGGATTTGTATCTAGATGCTCCCATAAAGCTTCTTGCCATCATGGGGTGGGCTTCTAGAGTTTTTAATTGATTTAAGGTCCCATGCTAGGAGTATGTGAGTGCTATACCCATCCTTGGCAAGTAGCTTGTGTACAGTGTAAGGGAGGGAAAGAGGTTTGCTCTTCCTGCCTGCTCCTTTCTTTTTGCTCTTGGTGCTTTTGCTGTCTTCTGCTGCTATGAACTGTTGCCCTCTGCTGTGCACCACCCTGCCTCGGAGCCAGCCAAGTATGGACTGAAACCTCCACAGACTGTGCACTAAGTAAGCCTTTCCTTCCTTAATTCTGGGCATTAGGTGTTTTGTCTCAGCGATGAGAGGAAAGTAACTAAGACAAGTATCCTATGAGTAATTCTTATTGGTAATGATATAATTAATAATGAACATTTCTAGTATTCAGTGAGATATCTAGTATCACTAAGTTTCAGCCCACATGGTAAGCCTAATCTAAAATTGAAAATGCCATAGTAACTTTTAATTTTGTGATACATATGCTTGCTGTTATTGATATTGTCTATGCTTAGACCAATATATATGAGCACATCTATATACTCAATAAACCAATGGCATTATTTTTCATGCATTGCCTATTTATTAACCAGTATATGCTTGCTAATCTATTTCAGAAGTTTCATAAATCAACATAATCTTGCCATTTACCCCAGGTTTTACACAAGCCTTCTTTTTTCTTAATCATGACATTAATCACTCTTCATTATTTTGGCTACAGTTTCATTCATCATCATCTTTAAATACCTTACAATCTACCACTGACATTGCTTCCACATATCCTTTCACCCAGCAGAATGATTTTTTAACAGAAAAGTAAATTGAAAGAAGCCAAATATCTGTGCACCTCCATGCCAATGAGAAATTGTCAAAATATTCAAACATGGATTTTGCAGCCCCAAGGATATCACTGATGTTTTTCAGAGGTAGATATTTAAGGAGGATTTCTTTGAACATACCAATGTTTTGAGACTCATGAAATTAAGGTGGAAGTTTTCTAAACCTAATGAGGAGGCAGCATACTAAACTGTTCAGAAAGTGTAATATGTGACCTAGCACAATAAATGATGGGTTTCTGTTTGGCTTTTCACTTGAATACTATCAGAGTTATGTGTCAGTTAGCTAGCAGATGATCAATAAGAACAATAAGATATCTATACTTACAGCATTTTATCCTGCAAGTTGGTAATGATGGAACTGCTATGAGTCCATATTATATTATATTACTGTATGAAAATAACTGAAGAAAGCTGCCTTTATACAGAAAGATGATCTGACTCACAGTTTGGGAACCTGAATGTCTATACAGCATAGCATTGTATATTGCAAGGGACTATGGTCATTGCCAAAAATATAGGCAGGTGGAAGGATCACATTAAGTAAGAGGAGCAGAAGAGTGATTATGGGTACCACAGGGTTTTCTGAGGCGGTGCCTACAACTGACCAAACACACCGCCCCCAGACCCCACCTCTTAATGCTTGCTCCACATTCCAATATTGGTGCCCTGGGCACCAAGCACCAGATGGAACCAGATGAGATGAGTAGAAAGGAGAAGAAGATGCATTTGCCTAATTTACAGACAGTGCAGCAGACATTTGCAACGAGACCTCTGAAAACTTCATGAGTGGTTGTTTTAGGTGTCAACACTTTAGACAAAATTCAAGGTTGGTTTTAGACATCAATAACACTTAGAGATGATAAAACAATCTAAACACAAAGTTAAGTAACAATTTCTGTTTTCTTTCACTTTCTTTGTTCTATAAAGTCTAATTTAAGAATAATTAAAATCATATTTTTGCAAATGCTTAAATTAGCAGAAAATGAACCACAATGTACTCCTTCTCTATTTGCTGACTTCCGGTCTGCACGGTCACCACTCTGGAGGGGGAAGATTTAAATTTATAAGAATTGTATAACTATATATATCTCATCATGAGTGTCTCTTAATTTTCTGACTTAAAGGGATCATCTGATCTTTCTTACTTTTGAGTAGCCTTAATAGGCAGTGGCTTTAATTTTTATCTACATACAAAGTAAAACCTCAGCCACTGAATTTATCTTATATTTTTTTGTTGTTGAAAATTTTAAGCACATGCAAAAGTACAGCCCTTAGCCCAGTAACCTTCTACGCACATCAGCTTGTCACCAGATTGTTTCATCTGTTGCAACATTTGGGATTTTTGAAGAAAATCTCAGATGCCATATCTTTCAATGTATTTATTTTAAGGTAGCAAATCATATTTCCTTACTGTTACAGTTAGAAATCTTTTAAGTCTAAGTGTTGTGGGAAAGAAGATATGAGCAATTCTGTGTGCCAGATCAGAGACAGAGCTAACTTAGATTTCCTGTCATGCTGTGAGAGGGCTGGATTGATCACACATGAGAAAGTTGAACTGATTTAAAGTGGTGTGGCATCCTGTGGTTGCCTAATCCACTCAGGGCTTTTTGACAGAGATTCCTTCTTCATGGGGATTTATGGTGAAACATTTCATTTATACCTAAGGACATTTAAATATCTTATGCAGTATACCTAATAATGTAATTTACATAATTGAATTGCCAGTGCCTAAGAAACCCTGTGTGCTCCTCCCTGAGCTTTGTTCCTTATCTCTGTGATAATCCTAATTATAATTTTTGTATTTATCATACATTTGCTTTTTTTACAGAAATGCTTCACATATATATCCTTCAAATGTCATTTCACTGGACTTCTGGGAAGATGGCGACCAGGTGAGCGGCAGAGGGAATCTCTCCCAGAGACCGATCCTTTGCTCGCGGGTGCCCGGTGTGTGGATGCAAAATTCCAACTGATCGGGCTGCTCTCCGCGGCCGGAGCATTAAAGGGCCGGCTGACAAGCCTCGCTGAGAGAAGTGGGCGGATCCTGAGAGCTGGGCGTCCGAGGGATCGGTGCTGCGCTTGGGCCACAGCTCGGTTCAAATCGCGTACAGCCGAGAGAGTGATTGCGGAGGGAAGGACGCCTCCAGCCCCTGAACCCGATCGGCTCAGAGGCGGCTGTAACCAGGATTTGTTGGAGGCAGCGGAGCAGAGGAAACTCAGAGAACGCGCTACTGGGACAGACTGCACCAATCTGGGCAGTGCTCCGGGATCCCGCTCAGAGCCCCGCCCCTGCAGCCTGCGCCACGCGAACTGGGGCAACAGCGATCGGCGGGATTTCTGAGTCCTGAAAAAGCTCGATCCAGGGAGATACATCTGAACGGCATTCCTGTCTGCACGATCCCAGGGTGAATTAAGTGGATGCTCTAACTGGTTTTTCCTGAATCGGGAAGAAGCTCTGCCCAGCCAGTGACATAAAAGCAGCTTTAAGGACTGTGGGATCTCCCAGGTGGGAAGAGCTGGCTAGGTGCCCCGACGGGATTTGTGAGGGGGGAAGGAGCTCCACCCAGGGAGGAACACCTGAGTGGCCTGTCTGCAAGACTCCTGGGGTGGCAAGCTGTTTATACGGCCCAGCCAGGTCTTGGGGTAGGGAGTAGAAGCGGAAATCTCGGCAGACAGCTTAAGGGACATTCTCCCAAAGAGAAGGAATCATTGGAGCAGCCTTTGCAGCAGACCTCCGCCTGCTGAACTGCCTGTGGAATTTATAGCCCCACATTTTGAATCTGATACCCAAAAATGGGAAAACAGAGGAACAAAACGCAGTCTCAAAATTGAACCCCACCCAGAACAAGTTTTGAATGTGAAGATACAGGGGAACCAGGAAGCCACATACCTTCAAGTTATGAAACGATTGCATCCGAAATGAAACAACTCCAACAGGCCATAAAAGAGCTTAAACCAGAAATAAGCCACATACCCGCAATGATTTCTCAGACAAAAAATGAACTGAAAACAATGATGGAAGGAATGTTCCATTCACATAGAGAAGAAATAGACAAAAGACTAGAAGAAAATAGGAAACAAATGGAAACGTTAAAAGAGCAATTTAGGAATGAATTACCAAGAATGAAACAGGGCCAAAGAGAATGCCAGGATTTGAAAACTAATGGGGAAAGCATGCAAAACCGTTTAAATGAAACCGAAGATAGAATTTCAGAACTTGAAGACAGCATGGCAGCTTATGAGCGTGAAAGGAAGAATCTTATGGTATCATCAAAGGCACAAGAAAAGTCAATCCAACAGCTGCAAGATGAGGCAAAACGTAACAATATTCGAATTATAGGAGTGTGTGTAACAGCAGGAGATCTCACAAATGATATAAAAGGAATATTTGATGAAATAATAGCAGAACATTTCCCAAACAAGGTAAAAGACACTGAAGTTCAGTTAAGCGAGGCATATAGAACCCCAATGATCCATAACCCAAAGAAAAACACACACAGGCATATAATAGTCAAGATCCCAGATATCCAGCAAAAGAACACAATATTAAAAGCTGCTAGAGAAATGAAACAGATCAACTATAAAGGAAAGCCCATCAGAATCACAGCAGATTTCTCAACGGAAACCATGAAATCAAGAAGAGCTTGGAGCGAGATACCACAGATTCTGAGACAAAACAATTTCCAACCCAGACTGATGTATCCTGCAAAATTATCCCTCAAATTCAATGGAGAAATAAAACATTTCCACGACAAAGAACAACTGAAGAACTTCATGAGTGCCAAAACAGCATTGGAAAAAGCACTAAAAGATATTCTAGACAGAGAAAAAAGAGACCACAATCCCAAGAACAGCTACAGAAATAACTCCTTAATCAGAACAAATAATTAAACAGTCAGCAAAAGAAGGAAAACTTCAAATAAATAACATGACTAGAATAAGCCAACATATAACCATGATAACCATTAATGTAAATGGCCTCAACTCAAAAGTCAAAAGGAAAAGATTGGAAGACTGGATTAAGGGACACAGTCTAACGATATGCTGTATACAGGAAACACATTTTACTCAAAAAGAAATCCATAGGTTGAAAGTTAAAGGTTGGAAAACAATTCTCCATGCAACAGGCCCCCAGAAAAAAGCAGGGGTAGCTATTATGTTTGCAAACAATGTAAACTTCTAACCAAAAACAATCAAAAGAGATAAAGAAGGCCACTACATACTAGCTAGGGGAAAGCTTCAAGAGGAAGAGATAACAATCCTAAACATTTATGCACCTAATAATGGAGCACCTAACTTTACAAGTCAAATGTTGACAGATGTAAAAAATCAAATAACTAATAACACTATTGTAATAGGGGACCTAAACACCCCTCTGACGCAAAGAGACAGGTCAACCGGACAGAAACTCAGCAAAGAAATAACAGACCTGAACCAAAAGTGTGAACAGATGGACTTAGTAGATATATACAGAGTGTTCCACCCCACAGCATCAGAATACACATTTTTCT